>JACSZP010031307.1:0-18131 GCA_016161895.1 Pinna nobilis
GTCTTCCTTCACTAACGCTCATTCCCAGTGGGTGTACCTCACAGACTGACGACTTGCATTACTATTGAGCCACAGTCTCTGTCTTTCGGACGAGACAGTAAAAACTGAGGTCCCGTGTCACAGTAGGTGTTGGCACGTTAAAGAACCCTCCCTGCTCTACGGCCAGCAGTGCCGAGCATAGGCAAAATTTGTAGCCCTTCACCGGCACACAGTGACGTCTCCATATGAGTGAAATATTTTTGAGTGGGACGTTAAACAACAATACCATACCATACTATTGAGCCACAACAGTTGCCACAGAAGAAAATAGTACTGCTTGGCAATTGTTGTAGGTGAAATGATTGAAGAATTCTGAAAGGGTTCTGTAGTTTGCAAAATGGACCACTAAGACCAAGGAATAATCAGACTTGCCTGAGTTTCAATATGACTTAAATGAGAGATGACTGATCATGACTTTATTTCAAGAAAGGCAATGTAACAAAAGTCTTAGCTGTCATGACTTTCAAACTGAATTTTGAGGTAAAAACTTAAGTTGTATTAAAACAAACCAATTTATGCTCTATAGACTTACAATTCGTCTTTCTAGTGAGGTCTATAAGTTAAAATCAGAATGTTGTCAATTCAAAGGTAAAAATGTTAGTGGTCCTCAAAGTGAGGTAGTCTGTAGGGAAGGTTCCACTGTTCTTGTAGGCCAATACATGTACACAAAGGTAGATAAACATATACACACAGCATTTACCATATGTTACTGTAATTCGAACATACAGGTGTATTTATACCTATCACCAGTAAGCAGACTTCCCTGAACATCCTGTTCTTTGTACATTCATGTATATCTCTAAAGTGTGCTAATATACTCAAGGTACCGCCTATCACCACAAGTACCCATTGTTATCAATTTATAACTGAATGAGAGATCGCTGTGTTTTGAATTTGGTTTCCCAGGTAGTACTGTTATCATTCATCAATGAAATTGTAGGGTAGATTTACACATAAACATTTTATTTTGTTGTTAAAACTTTGACTTTTTCATGATCCAGGATACTATTGTATTCTTCTTGATGAAAGTGTTAAGTACACTGTTGATATAGAAGAATTGTCTGGCGAAGAATATCCGTGGCACAGCCTCAGCTGTTAAATGCTAGGCAATCCCCGAGGAATATGTGTATTTAACTACCTGATAATTTAGACATAATGGCATATAGGCTTAAAATGTGTTGTTTATCTTACTGAGCTGGGGTAATGAGATCAGGAAATGAAAATTAATGTCTCCTGTGGTATCTCTGAAGTTATCAATGTCAAGCTGTAGGTACATAATACTGAAGAACTTGTACGTAACATGTTGCTACAGTCAGAGATACGGAAAGGAAGTAAACTCAGTGATACTGGCATGAGGTTTTGGCTTTGGACATACACGTAATATGTAGCAAATCTGTGATGATAATTGTACAAAATGATAATACCAATTACAAATCACAATGAAAAGAAATAAAAAAAAAAAAAAAGCACATGCATGCTTGCACTTCCAAAATTCATCAGATTTGCCAGGATTGACATGTTTCCTGAGACTACTTTCTATAATTGCTTTGGTTTGTCATTTTGATGCCCAATTGTTACTTTAGCATATACATGTACATTGAATTGGACAAGAAATGTTACTATCAACAACCTCTCAGCAAGGTTCTTATACAAAGTAGCTGGTCTGCAGAGGTTCATCCTGGTTTCCATTCATGATGCATTGTACATGTGTCCTTGGCTACATGAGGTTCAAACTAAAGGTTCTGAAGGTTTTATTTTTAAGCAAAACTGTTAAAAAATTCCCGGTGAGCTGCGTCTTGGCACTTTGGTATATGTATAGTGCTTGCCTCTAGATCATGGATACCATTGGCTTTTCTTGTCCTCTGAATGACCAAGACAGTGAAAACCAAGGTCAAGTGTAACAGTAGGTGTTGGCATATTAATGGACCCTCATTGCTAAAATGTCATACCGGTAATTGCACCATGTATGCAAGCGGAGGCCAAAATCTGTAGCCTTTTACTAGTGGACAGTGACACTCCCATATTTATAAGTGAAAGATTCTTAAGTAGGATGTTAAAAACAATAAAACAACTGAATAGCCAACAATTCAAGGCACTTTGTCTCAGTGAAAAAAGATTCAAAACCTGACTGACTAGAGATAAGACTGGATATTTGAGTCCAAGAGCAGGTAAAAGTATTATTATAAGTGGGCAGAGTTTTGTTGCATGAACTGTGATCTATGCCTAGAACTATACATTGTAGTTGAATTTTTTTGTACAGATTATGATATACTTAATCAATGCCTATTTAATAGCTCATTCAAGTGACAAGTGTCATGCTGCTTTTCCATTAATTTCTTATTACTGTATGTATACCTGCTTAGTGGTACAGGTAATCCTTTACCTTAAGGTCAGGAGATGAGCGTTTATCTCAGCACAATTTTAGGTTAATTAACAGGTATAATCACTTGCACTTATTGCTCACCAAATGTGATGAAGATTGCTCAGCAGGTATTCACACCTGTGTTGATCTATAGCTGGTGTATACAATGTACCTCAATCTGCCCTGTACACCTGTACGGCTGTAGTCTTATACTAGATTTATTGTCCATTTCAGATTCCATAGTCAGAAGACATATCTGGAGCAGTTCATAACAGCATCGCCAGCCCTGTATTTTAAGGATACAGAAATTCAAAATGGAGCATTCCATATATGTGTGGAAGTAGGTAAAGAGGGACACAGCAAGTATCTGTAGCAGACGGTAGCCATGGCAACTGTTGATACAGAGGTGGAGCCTGTTGACATGGCTGAGGATGCCAATCGGTCAACTAATGAAGGTACATGTACTGAGAATTTTTATCTTGACTAATTGACTCTTTTGTTGTTTTCTCTGATTCCATATTTGGGCCCTAGCACATACGGGAAAATCTTAACAATAAATTGCTTTCACAGCATACAAATGTATTTTGTATGCTCGGATTTCAAAGTGGAAATGCAGATGTGTTTTTAGCCTTGACAATTGTGAAGGTTTGCTGTAAGTGCTTAGAAATTCCATATAATTAGTCAAATCACAGAAAAAAAAAAATACCAAGGTATCTGTCCCAAGGATATAAAGTATGTAGATTTAATCCTGCAAACTGTCTTGGGTTTGCAGTAGGGTACTTAAGACTAGGAGGTGGAGTCTCTGTGGAGGTGGCCGGTAAATATGTGAGGAACCCCTCACCATTCAATGGCTCTAACTGCCAAGGGTTGACCAACATTTAAAACAAAAATTTTCGCAACATTTCGAAATAAAATTGAAAAAAAAAGAAAAATTATCATAGACCCCTTTAGTGGTATTGAAGTGTGATAAATTTCAAATTTATCATTAGAAATGAATTACAGCAGTGCTCTTGAATCTTAGGTAGTTAATAATTGTAATGACTCAGATTGTGGTCTGCAAGAACTTACATGTTCTCTGTGTGTTGACAAAAAAGGCAAATAAGTATTGAAACAGAAAATGGGTTAGGTCTTTCTAGAATGCATATATTTGATAGCCTGGTCCCAAATGTAATATGAATATTGAGGTTGCATTTCTTGAATGAACCCAGTGATAGTAAGTTGTCTATTTGTATCACATTAGCAGAAATTACGATTTGGTTCTTGGTGATATTGTGAGAGGAGAGTCATCGTGGCTCAGCAGTTGAATGCTCATCTGCTGATTGGGATAGGATTTGAGCCCAGGCAGAGACACCTAGCTTTGCTGTACTTAAATATTACTGTGATACATTTGTAACTGTCATGCTATTTTGGCACAGAATATATCCCTCGCTCGACAGTGGCCATTCATGTAAGTGCCAAACATAGGCCAAAATTGTATACCATTCAATTCTATTTGATTATGTCTCTAAGTGAATGAAAGCTTCATGTGTGAGATGTTAAACAACAAACTAAACAACATATTGAGAACATATAAGTATCAAGAAATGAGGACACTACGTCAATATGAAAGTGGTAGTCTTTGAAAATATACAGATTCTTTACCATAGCAACTCATTTAATGGCATTGGTCAAACATACTCTTGAATAAACGGTATCAGAAATTACTTGTATCATCTTCAATTTTATCTAGCATTGATGCCTTTAGCCATGTGCTGTCAAAGTCAAAACCAGTACAGATATGTTATTTCTATTCATCTGTAAAGGTACAATGTGTAAGGAAATATATGTGTAAGGAAATATATAAGTATATTAGCAAAGGTATATTGATTCTTCCCAATAATGATAGGGCAACAGCTTGACTGTATACATTACACTTAATATTCTTCTTTTTGAGATTGGTGTACATTTGTGGTCAACGGTGAGTCACTATATCTGTACTACAGCAATAATGACTACAAAAAATCTGCACTTAGAGGAAAATAAAAGTTACTCAGGTGATCTGTTGGGATTGATTTCCTTTTGCTGTGATGCATCCAATTTGTATATCTACATGTACATGTATCTTTTAACTCTCAGTTAGGACTACCAAGACTGGCAATGCATAATGTTGCCCTCTATTGAAGGCACTATGATCATCATTGCCAAAAGTGACATACCTCCTAATTCTAATTTTGGGGCCACATCATTTCAATGTACTTCTTACTTGTACACAATTACAAACAGGTATATGTAAATATGGTTTTCTGAACCATTGTACAACCTCCACAGTCCAATAGTGATGGCACCACACTCAAAATTGCACAGAAACTCCCTACTAGTTCCATTCCAAGTCATGGATTCTTATCATGTGAGGAGGTTCACCAGTTTACTTGCAGTACACTGTTGATCTTTCCTCTTGTACATCTGTAAGGAGGGGATGCTGTACCAATCAAGGTTTGAAGCCTCCATATGGCTGAAAGGTTGTCAAGAAGGGCATCACAAATCACAAATAGAAACAATATATCTACAGGGGAGCCTCATTTATCCTGACATGTTCGTTCCCAAGCAAATTGTCCAGATAAATGAAGCATTCAGATTACTGTAGCATGCCTAACCTATCATAATGGTCAATGCAATTTGAAAATTTTGCTTCTCAGAAATATCCTCCAGAAGGTGAAGCATCCGGATCATTGACATCTAGGTTAACAAGGCTCAACATGTATATAAAAATTATATCTGGTACAGTGAAACCAATCCCAGGTACAGTGATACCTGTCATGAGAGACTGGCTATATTGTCAGACCACCTATCTTGAGAGACAGCTTTTTCAACTTAGTTCATTTGTCCTTTTGACAAAAAATTCTTTGAGAGATCACCTTTCATATTGTATTCTGCATTTGTGTGGCAGCTATTTTGATCTTTCAAGTAGGTTCTTACGGACTCTGTTCTTTGTAGATAGAAATATTCATATATTTATATATGTACAATGTACTATATTCATCACAGATATCGGCTGTATAGATTTAAATCTTTTCATGCAAGTCAGAACTTTTGTAGATTTGCATATTATCTTGAGGGCAAGATCATGTTTGACAGTGTAAGTGATGATGAATTTATAAATCCTTGTGGCTTTATTTATGCAAATTAACAGCTCATCATTTCTTTGTTTTGTGTCTGTGTGTAATAAAAGATTATGTATTATAGGTGTATTTATTTGAATTGATGGCCTCCATTGCCAAATGGCTAGAGCAATGTACTTTAAATCTAATATCATAAAGCATGCAGGTGCTAGGCAGTTCTAGCTGTAGTAAACCACCAACTGTACATATATGCATTTACTATAAACAAATGTCTCATGGTCTTAAAGACAACTTTTTATTGTCTTCATTTGTACCATATGTGTACTGTACTACAACTCAAATCTCAGTGCAAAGATTCATTCCCTGTAGAAACTGATTTTGTCATAACATTCACCTGTTTTTAGAAAGCTTCCAAGGTCACCTGTATAAGAATAATTGTCTTGTATATTTTTAACCAGATATAGCACCCCCCCCCCCCCTCTCTGCCATAAATAAATTAATATAAATATAAGAAAATTCAGCTGGGCTCATTTACCACCTTTTTTTCCCATGGGGCTCCCAACATTTTGGGGGAGGGTCCAATTTGTGATAAAGAAAACCCCCAAACCCTGTTAAAATGAGAATGTAAGGTTAATTGACCAATGGTGGTATATATTTTGCCGGTTCCAGGATTCCAGGGGTGATCTGGACACCCCCGACCCCGACATTTGTTTTACTGTTACATGAAATTATGGAAAGATTATGGAATCTTGCCATTTGGAATCTTTTGTTTCATACCTGTATATGTAATTTTCTCACCCTTGTCATTGAATTTCTTTTCAGAAGGAAAAGAAGCAAAAGGAAAGAGAAAGTTTAAACCATTGGAGAAAATGCGAAAATTCTTCAAAAGTAGTAAGAAGAGTAAATCCAAAGAGAGTGGTTCTGTGTCCGGGAAGGCCAAATCAACAGGTGCCCTGAACCAGGAATCTGCGCAGAGCGAGGATGACGATGATGGAGGGTAGGATACTAATAATACAATAGAAGTGTACCTACTACGTGTGTATGATCAGGAAATTATCTGTGACGGAAATTAACATTTAATTCTGAAGTCTTTGAAATCTGGCGGCCATATCACTGACCAAAACAGGCCCCTGGATACCCTAGTTACTGGTTTATCAGTTAGCAGGCTAGAAAATTGTTGTTATTGTTTATTTCTGTCCAGCAGCCCAAGGTTAGAGAACAGCTCATTTCAGGCGGATAAAGTTCACATGGTTTAAATGATTTCTCCTGATCAGTTACTGGTACATTCAGTTCAAAATTATATTCAGTTTAAACCCTGGTTGTTTTCCAGTAATTTGACAAATATCTCAGATAAAAAGAATGGTGGTTTTAAGTGCAACTTAATGATTTTCCTAAATTTTTATTGAACATCAATGTAAATAATATTTCATGATTATGTTAGTTTTTGTAACATAGTTTTTGTCATGTTCATTTGCCTGTCTGTTAGTCTGCAAAAACTTTAACTAGCCTTGATCACAAATTTTGGATGATAAGTGATAGGGCTTTCATATATCTCATGTTTATTCCTTGTGACAAGATATGTCAATGAGTACCAAAATGTTTGACCTTGTGTTCTTGACCTTGAAATTTGACCTACAATTTAAAAAAATAACCTTTTGAACTATAAAGGATATTTACTGCAAAATTACTTTGCTGCTGTATGGTGGTATCAGTCTTTCATAAACACTTCTTGTTTGTGAAAAACCACTGCTTATTCTCGCCCAAATGTTGCTACAAATTGTGGCAGCTGAAATGCTGTTACAGTTAAGACAGCCTTGAATAGCACCAGATCAGGATCACTGACTGACATCATTAGGCTTATATTAGATGTAATGTTTAATCTTTGTAGACAGACTGTTTATATGGATCAAGTGTTATCTTGTTCATGGGTAAACAAATTGCCTACACATGTATAGATATATTTTGTATCTGAAAATTTAATGAACAGAAGTAGTTCCACTATACATACACTGATGACACATTGGAACTTGGATGTGAAATTGCGCAGTTTGAAAAGTCTAATTATTTTCCAGTAGTAATGCAATAAGCATATATTGGATCATTTTCTCCCTGATTATTGACTGAAAGTTTCAAAGTATCTTCATATATCTCAATTTAATCAACGTTTGATTTCATTGTGCTCCCTTGTTATATGCCGTGTTGCATGTAGATCTAACAAAAAAAACCAATTAGTGGACAAATTCCTTGAACTGGATTGACATTATGTGTCTGTTTGTGTATATACATGTATGTACATGTATCAAGTTTTATGATTGTATATATACATGTACATGTATGCTTGTATCATTTTCTGAAAGTCAAAATTTAATGGTTATAGAGTGTGGTCATGGAATTTTCCCTCTCAGTTTGGATTAATTTGTGCTATGTATGACATAGCATAGAAAAGAAGCATATGCTCATCCATGGATCCAGAGGAGGGAGGGGGTCAAGGAGGTCCGGACCTCCTCTTGAATTGGCAAAATATATACCACCATTGGTCAGTTATGCTTAGATTCTCATTTTACATTGTAGAAGGTTCGGTTTTTCCTTACCACAAGTTGGAACCCACCTGGAAAAGTTGTTCTCCCCCCCCCCCCCCCCCCCCCCCCCCCCCCTGGTAAAAACCTGGATCCGCACATCATGCTTAAGAATAAGTTCTAACACAGCTCATTATATTTATTGTACACAGTGTCAGATATAAGTCTAATCTAAAAATGCTCAAATTTGTTGCCAAAACAAGGAATATTTATGACGTCACACTTACATGTATGGCCAAACACCAGTGATTAATCAGAGTTCAAAGAAGTTATTTTGTATTTGTTTAAATCTGTCTGGAAACTACTGCACACAGGGAAACTTTCATCCATATCTGCTTCATGTAGAAGTGTTAAAATGACACAAAAACAAATTTGACAAATGAGCAAATACATACAGGATTGGAAAAAAAATTAGTTCTGTGGCATTTTACTGTTTGGATCTTGTAAGGGATATCATTGTTTTCAGATTAGTTTCACTGTTTTGTTTGGTGTCCAGTAATTCATCACTCTCTCCAGTCTGACTCATCCGTTTGTTCCTGTAGATTCTTTCCCATTTCTTTGTTAATTATTGTATGAATGGCTTCACATCTTATCCGTCACTCAATAGGTTTCTGGTATTGATTCCTTTGTAAGAAGCAGTTGAATTAATTATTCATGGACAGTTTGACTAAGGTTACCTCGGATAAATGGCCAGGAAATGATGATCCATCACTTTCTAAATGTCAGTCAGTTGCTTACCTCCTTTTTAGCATAATTGATCATGAATTTTGGAAATCAATTTTGGTAAGGGAATATTACCATTGATGTATTATACTAATACGCTGAAACGGAAAACTTTTAAACCTATATACCTTAAGAGTTTCATAAGATCTGAAAGTATGTATCTTAGGAGTAATTTGTCATATATCTAAATGATCAGGATAGAGTTATCTTGGCTCTACAGTAGAGTGCTCATATTCAGAGCAGGTTTTTGAGGGCTCAAACCATAGAAGAGGCAGCTTGCTTTTTCTTTCCTTTACTGTAGATGAGACAGTGAAACATAGGTCCTATGTCACAGGTGTTGTTGGTACATGTACATTCAATATCCATGGCATGTCGAAGATCTATAACTGCTATTTGGCAGCAAATCCTTGGTAATTAATGGTCAAAATTGGAAGCCCTTAACTGGCAGTCAGTGATGTCTGCATATGAGTGGAAAGATATGAAACAATGCATCATCAAAAATAAATAATCAAGATTAAAGAAACATGCTAAATGCAAATACAATGAAATTTGTATATAGTGATCTCCTTTGGGACACAAGACAACCAGTCTTAAAAGGGAGGTGGTCTTTATACAGAATTTGTTCACTTGTACAGAAAGAGTGCTATTAGGGGTCAGCAAAAAATAGTCTTTTTGATCAGATAATCTTCACATACAGGTGGTTCCTGAAGCAGGCTTTACTGTACAATGAAATGTTAGTTTCTATACAACACAGAGATCAGACAAGTGGTCCTCTGTATAGCCATTCTTATTTTGGATGAAACAATCCTCTGTGTGTTTGGAATACTTTGACCTTTTGAAAATAGAAATTGGACCTCTTTAACATTCAAGAATCCATGGCAACAGGCAAAAATCAATTGTTTTTTAAATTGATCATTGATTCTGTCAATGCTTCTGATTATAGTCATTGTACAGGCAATTTATGAACATATTTTGGCATTTTAACACTGCTGATGTCACGGTGATGTGTAGGTTTATTGGCCTTGTTACTTTTTAGAGATGAAATTAACATACACCGACATCCCGTCATTAGTGTCTGTGTTTACATCCATTTTAGGGTGTTGAAGTGTAACGTTAAGAAGTTTTATTTTTTAGCCATGATAGCTCAGATGAGCAGATTTGCATGATGTATTTTTACTTCACCATGTACAGGTATATGAAAATGATGGGTATGTTTTTTTCAGTTGCAGATCATGAGTTGATCATACAACTTAATGAGTATGGTAAACAGATATAGATAACAGTTTTGTTTCTTAATCTTAACATTTGTCATGCAGTCGTTTTGGTCTCTCAATGTCTTTATCAGCATTGGAGATGTCTCTATATAGGTGACAATTTTTGAAGGAGACTTGAGTAACGAAAGAACAACCAACCAATACAATGAAATAAGTCTCATCATATATACTTTATCCTAGACATCTCTATTGAATATTTGGAAATAATTTGACATCTTGTTTTAGATTCAGATTATCCCTACCAATGGGAGGGACTCGCAGCATCTCAGAGGACAGTGTCTTCAAGCCAGACCCTAAAGACAATAGCCTGAGGGAAAAAACTGTCTCCATGGAAGCTGTTAGCTCAGGATTTCAGGTAGGTGAACTCTAGTAAAGATATTAAATTTTCTTCATTCTATACAATTCCTATTGGTTTGTATCTGCTAGACACAACATATTTTAACTACATAGTGAGTATTACCTATATTTATTGCCCTTTATTGTCATTTGTACCTGTGAACAGTTAGACTTACCTTTGCACCATCTTGTTATGGATACTTACTTGTGTGTCAGGTGTTAGTCAGGTTAACTACATATTGTAGTCAGGTGCTTTGATACACAACACATTTAGCCTTCACTACTTCTTCACATCACATGTTTTCCTTCCATAAAGTTCCACAAAAGAATTTGCTTAGATACGTTGAATTTCTGTCTTCCCCAATAGAAATAGTGAGCTTAAAATTCCACCAAATGTCCTAGATGCTAAATGCATTTCTAAGGATATACCCTATACTCTCATTGGACTCACCTTCATGAGCAAGAGAGCTCCAATTGGTATTAATCCAAAGTATTGTAATGATATGCTCTTTTAGATTAGTTAAAACCAGTCCATTATGGCATGTGGTGTTTAAACGGTTTAGTGGCATCTTGTTAAACTTTAAAATGTTGCCACCATTCTACCCTTGGAAATGGTATGAATCCCGGTTGGCTGCATAAAAACAAGGGAAACAATTCATTCTTAGAAGGGGAAGACAATCTTCATGACCTGAATTATTATTCACTTTTCACCCTGTACAGTCAGTTTTCAATTGTATAGGCATCCATGATTAAGTAGTTCCAGTCCCTTATTTGTTTATAGATAGTGAGTAATTAAGTAACTTCTTAGTTTGCCAATACTTGTCTGGTACAAGTACTCACTAACACACATAAACAAATAGATATACAGCTTTATTTACCTTTGAATTTTACGTGCTTAGTCCTCATGTACCTGAACCCAGTCAAATTTCCTCATAGACATTCATTTGCACTTATAATCTCCAACTTACTAGCATACAAATAGTTTTAAGGATATAAATACAAAACTAGGATTTGTTAACTTCTTAATGACAACCTAATGGTATGTATAAATCCAGACCTGCATACTGCACTAATATGCCCTCATCCAACATTCAGTACAGATCTCTTTTTGGGATGGTAGGGATATTATATATCTCCTGTTTATTATACTTTTATACTTTCCCTGACTCAGTAATATTTGCTTTGTAATTTGTCTAGGAAAGGATTGTCACTGTAATAGTTTTGTTGTGTGACCTAAGTATAGTCTGTCAAGTTACATCCTTTGGATGAGTTAATAAAACCCCTAGTCACAATGAGTGTCAGGAGGCTACAATACCCTCACTGCTCAATGTCACCATGAGTGTCAGAAGGTTAAAAAACCCTCACCTCTCAAGGTCACAGTAAGTGTCAGGAGGCTTGAGATATCTCACAACTCAAAGTCCACTGCCACAAGGTTAAAGTACTCCTACTGCTCTACAATGTAAAATCCATCAACTAATATTCAGCCTATTTGAAAAAAAAAATCTAGAATAGAAAGTCCTACCTAAAGAAAATAAACTTTAATCTATTAATTTGACCACATTCATTGGATGGGCCATTGTACCCTAGTGGCAAACATTTAGACTTCTGATTGTGGGGTCCAGCGTTTGAGCCAAAGCCATGCCTGTCCCAGTCTTTCAGAGGAGATAGTCAAAACTGAGGTCCCATGTCACAGTAGGTGTTGGCACATTAAAGTCCAGTGCCTAGTATAGGCAAAATTTGTCACCGTTCACCTGCACACGGTGACGTCTCCATATTAAAGTAAAAGATTCATGAGTGGGACATTAAACAGGAATACAAACAAGGAAAACATTTGTTGGATCAGTCATTCTTGTCTGACCAAGATTCTTGTGTTGTATACTGGTACATTATATCTCTCTGTATAGTGTATCTTATTCATTATTTGATACACAACATGGTAAAACACAGCAATACAAATTACAACTGTACCTGAATATTTACATATGTGATATCTACTTCTAAACACTACAGTTATAATAACTATATATGCCCCTCTCTTCTTATCTCCCAATATATCTGAAAATGTTTGCATGTTAATTATACTTATTGGCATGTATGTATTAATATTTGTATGCATGTAAGTTAATACCTATATCATAATGATCATTATCTATCTGGTGTCATGTGACTCTATTCATGTAACCTTTGTTTGCCATTGTTCTACAATTTTGCAACAGTGGCAGAATGTTTGTTGTAGATTGCATCAAAAATACTATATAAATTAACTCTTTGACCCCTAAAATTTCAAAATGAATTCTTCCAATCAATGTAAAAGGACTTGCTTATAAGTTGCATCAGGGGCAATGAGTGTCCATTTATAATACAAAAACTTTTATGTTAAGCGCTTCTGTTTGCCAGGCACAACCATCATGTAGATTGCATTGGAATTGTCAAACTATTTTTGTAAGGATAAAATAGACTTAACTTCACCTATTTTTTACTCATGTAATCTTCCTGAACTCAAGCGTGCTATCTGGTATGCCTAATTATATGTCAGTGATTTCGAAATGATAGTTGTCTCTCAAGACAAGTGGTCCCATGTGACAGAAGTCTATCAAGACAGGTGGCTGCCTAAGAAAGGTGATTCTTTAAGATAGGCGGTTCCTCATGACAGTAGTCTCTCAAGGTAGGTGACTACTTAGTCCTATTGACTGAAGTCCATCAACATGAGAGGTGTCTTGCAAAACGGGTTTTTCTTGATGAAAGCAGTTTCTTAAGTCAGGTGCTCTCTGAAGGTAGAGGTCCTTCAAGAACCAATTTTCCTGTCTTACTCAGTATGGAGGTACTTCAACAATATAAGTACATTGTGTAGCATGTCTTATCACCCACAGATACATGCTTTTGATTTGATACATTTTCCATTTCATTTGCGATAGGATAGAAAGCTGTGGAAGACACAGACAAATGCAGTGTTAATTTAAACCCTAGTTATGATAGGTCAGTGTTTCATTTCCCAGTAATTACTTCACTCCTTTTTTCCATAGAATTGTAAAATACATGTACAAAGTACACTTACATTAACAATGTCCAGATATGAATTTATAGTCACATGACACCAGACAGTGTTATACGCCAGTCATTAACTACTATATGTGTACTTTTATTATTTATTTTTGTCTACTTTTCTCATTTCTCTACATTGTATGTAGTCAGCATGATGATCAAAGCCAAAAATAACCATTAATTATGTTACAAAAGATGACACTCATGCTATCATGGCCATCCCAAATTATTTGTATATGCTCATAACATAAATAAAGACAGTAAAAAGAGAGGGACTTTAGACTTAAGGTTGCAGGTTCTGCCATAAAAGTTTTGTACAGTCAACTCTGCATATAACGAGATCGCATGTAACGAGGTAACGGTTGTTACGAGTCCATTCCCGGTGCACTTTCAATGCATTACTATGTAATTTCGAGTAACAAAGATCAGCTATAACAAGATAAATATCTTGCTCCCTTCATCTTCGCTATATGTGGAATTGACTGTATATGTATTGTCAATTATTTATTTCTTAATTAGGACAAGTACACATATAGTATTGTAGATATTGTATCATGTTATATATATGTTAAATGTACAGCATCTATACCAGTTTGTGTATTATAACCCTCCCCCACCTGCTGTTTACAGAGAGAACTGTTCAGTAAGTTGCGACATCGGCATTTAAGTCGATCTGACGAAGATGACGGACTCGGTCAAAGTCCTGTCCAACACGACCTCAGCATGTCCGATTTATTCATGGGTGGTGGACTAAAGGTACCTTGTTTTCTCTACTAATATTTCATAAAATTGATCTTTTCTTTGCAGTGACAAGCACTTGTTATAACAAATTTTTCTTAATTGTCGTAATCCTGTGTGTTGTGGTGTGGCATAATGTAACAGCACTTTTCCACTAATTATGGTTTTTGTATTTCTGATTGACATTGTCATTGCACGTCATAATGAAGTGTCTCTTTGTGTCTTTGATGTGTGCCACATTTAGATATGACTTTATCTAACGAGATTGTAGGTAAACAGACCACATAATTATGATTAATTTCTGTCACTCACATACATGTATGTCTCCAAATACTACTTCAAGTATGATAATTTTTAAGAACACCATTCTCAGTTACTGACCACAGTGGGGCTGCTGTTGCTGAGTGAATAGCTCATGCTCATGCTTGCTGACTGAATGTAAGATTTTAGGTTCGAATCTGCTCTGCAATGCAGTTAGCTCCCCCTGTCCTCTGGATGAGACAGTAAAAACAAAGGTCCATATAACAATAGGTGTCAGTATGGATAGGCCCTTCACTGGCACATGGTGATGTCTACATAAGTGAAAGATTCTGGAGTGGTATGTTAAACAATAATACAACAAGAACTCCTTATTAGTAATACAATACCGGTAATAACTTTTCTGCTCTAGATGGACATTAATTGTTTAAATACATCAACATTAATTTTGCTGATTAAATTTAATCCGTGAGCACTTGTGTCTTAGTTGATAAAAACTCAGCTTTTTTTAAAACTTTTTCTGATACAGTTTAGAGAAATTGTATATTTGAGGTCAGTTGATAAAAAATCATAAAATGACAAAATGAAATCTACATATGATAAAAAAAAAACTGGGGTGTTTCAGAATCTTAATGAAATATATAGGACTACTTCTCTTTGTTGATAGGATTTTCAGCTCTTAATTGCATCATTTGAAAACACCACACCTTGAAGAAAACATTTTCAATGAGGTGGGGGATTCAAGGAAGTGTAAATTATACAGTAAATGGAAAGTACAATGTATGTAAATATAAGGGTTGGAGATAGAAGGGCACTTCATGCTGCACAGATTTTTTTTTTCCATGACCAATTGTATTGCACACGCCAATGTTGCTCACAAAATGAAATTCAATCTTTCAATATATATATTCATATATCATAATTCACTTAAAAAATTAAAAGTGGAAGTAGGCCTATAATTAGAAATGTACTTCTCCCTTTCTTATCTGTAGCACAGTTGATATTAACAAAGTATCAATATCTGATTGGTTTGCAGTGGCTTGTGTGTGCTATCTTTTGTATTTTCAAAGGTTTTGGTAATTTACATGTATGTGACATGCATTTAGTGTATTTTATTTACAAAATGATAATTGAAAAATGTTTTGTAGATTGATTATATTGCTATCTTTCTTCCCTAACTGCAGAAAAAGTCTCAGTGATATCTGATGTTTTCTCCTCAGCTGCACATTAAAAGGGAGAGAACTCTAATGTGATTACTTTATATGAGGTTACCCAGAGTGTTATCACTCCTTCAAAAATTACTATTTGAGTCATATTGAGACTTGGCAAGTATGTGTGTATATATAAGGCTCTAAAGAATTAGTAAAATAAATTCTACTTTCTGTCAAGTTAGAAG
This sequence comes from Pinna nobilis, assembly GCA_016161895.1. Classification (NCBI taxonomy): domain Eukaryota; kingdom Metazoa; phylum Mollusca; class Bivalvia; order Pterioida; family Pinnidae; genus Pinna; species Pinna nobilis. The sequence continues at coordinate 15,843 of JACSZP010031307.1, forward strand.
CAGATCAATCATTTAACTACAAAAAATAAAACAAAGGTTATCTGTTTTTCACTTGGTATTAATGTTCTTTAGATTGCTTTATGGTCATATTATTAATATTTCATAGTCTATTTGGTATACATTTTGTAACATTCGATATATTAGCATGTAAGGATTTAATGTCTATGGGATTTGCATATAATTATTCTATGTGCACGCATACAATGTACTTATCAATGAACCCCTTTCATAATGCCTAATGCCTCAAGAATATTTCACTCATATGGAGACATCACCATGTGCCGGTGAAGGGCTACAAATTTGCCTATGCTCGGCACTGCTGGCCGTAGAGCAGGGAGGGTTCTTTAACGTCTGTGACATGGGACCTCGGTTTTCACTGTCTCATCCAAAAGACAGGGACGACCAACCGCGGAGTGGCGCTAGGAGGCTTGAACTCGGATCTTTCGATTCGCACGCTAACCACTCCGCAACGGGGGCCCTGCCAAATTTGTATCCCTTCAAGGACAAGAAATCCATCACAGTCTGCATTCTCATAACCTCACAATCAGATGGGAGAGCATGTGCTAAAAATGGGCAAGGGACCACCAAAATAATCACACAGTGCACACTTCTGATTTTGATTATGGTGATACCTAAAGATTGACATAGAAATCTCTTGTTATGTAAAACTAGTAAGATCCAGTAATACTGGCTCAAGTCCTCAAGAACTGACAAGTTCATCATTTGTTTATGTTTATCCCCTTTTTGTATATATAAGGAGATAAGTGTGTTTGCTAAGACCCTCGATAAGTTAATCTTGAGCCTAATTTTTACCTCAGTAAGAAATAAACAACTGTGGCAAAGACACACAGAGGTGTCGTAACTATCTGTCGCTTTTCCTACATATCGCAATTGCTGTAGCAGGTGCCCCTGCTATAATCATTGATATACTGCGCCATGTGTACTTCCATAGTACATGTAATTTACCGTAATTGCTGTATTAAGTGCCCCTTGCTTTGATAATTACTGCTCCGTCTCTTTTTTTCCATAGTTAATCCTTAATTTTTCATCAAAGATTGAGTGCTTAGCATTTCAAGTGTTTCTAACAAATGTATCCTCTTCAGTTGTCATCAAGCTTATCAGCCAATCAGAATCAGTTTTAGCTGTAGTTGAGTAAATTCTTAGACTTGGGAAACTTTTTCAGATTTATGGTGTCCAGCATAGGTTTCTTGCACATCTAACAAGTGAATGCTATTACATGTACCACCACATGTATAGGTCACAATGGAAGTGCTTTCTGACTATCTCACTATACTTGTAAATAAAAACAAATCTACTTACCTCAATGAAATGTTCACAGGATAAGTTAGATATAAGTAAAATGTATGTGTTATCAATGGATATTACATGTAAAAAAAAATTTAGTACAGTCCGTCCTATTCTAAGAGATTATCCGAAGGAAGGACCACAAAGGGTTACATACATGTATGTGGTGTCTTAATTCAGGTGATTCATATAAGAAAAAGCCATTTTGGAAACCACATATTTACATGTAGTTAAGTCACATACTAAGACAGGTTGTCCTTTTGTTCAGTTGATCACTAAGGTAGGCTAGACTGTATATGTTCATCCCACTTTTTTTTTCTATTTCTGGTACTTCAGCCACATACACATATGCAATTAGCTTTTAGGCCATATATAAGGCTTGTCCTTTATCAGGGCACCATACTATTTTCCTAAGTACTTATAGCCTTATTATCAGAAAAGACTATTAACCTACATGTATATTGATATATTTTGCATTTTGATAAGTAAAGTACCTGCATATATTTTCCTAATGTACTAGTTTCCTAATGGAACAGTACTGTTCCAAAGAGGAACATCCCTGATATACATACAGTCCTATAAATGTGTGGGAAGAAACATACACGAAATGTATACAGAGAACTAATAAATTAACCTGATTTTTCTATTAATGTGTACACTTCATAGTTGTCAAATGTCATCTAGTGTCGTTAAATCTTCATCAAAATAGAAAACTGTTTGCCTGTAAAGGATATAGATATTTCTGATTTCCATGGAAACATTGTGGAATTTAATACGCCTATTGATTTACTGGCACTGGTTTTTGATGTGACACCCAGATTTGTACATATTGTTATTGTTTTGTATCTGGAGTTTTGCTTTTGTTGTTCTCTGTTTGTGCTTGCATGATTCTGAGATATTGGGAAATCATTGCCACCCAGAAGATGATGTTTACATGCTAGACTGACAATGTGTCATATCTACTGATAAAATTCACATATATAT
>JACSZP010031311.1:0-12233 GCA_016161895.1 Pinna nobilis
TCCGTCGTGCGTAAACTTTTAACATTTTTGACTTCTTCTCAGAAACCAGTGGGCCAATTTCAACCAAATTTGCCATGGATCAACATTGGGTGATGCAGACTCAAGTTTCTTCAAACCATCCCCCTGGGTCAAAAAATGGCCCCGTCCTGGGGCCAAAAAGGTTAAAATTTTGCAACTTTAAAAAATCTTCTTCTCTGAAAGTACAAGGCCAAATCTGCTGATTTCTGAAATATAGCATCCTTATGGGGTGTAGATTCAAGTTTGTTCAAGAGAAGGCCCTGGGGTTATTTTTGGCCCCGCCCTGGGGTTAAACATTTTCCGTAGGGTTACTATAGGATTTGACATTTTAGGCTTATTCTCAGAAACCAGCAGGCCAATTTCAACCAAATTTGCCAGGGATCAACATGAGTTGGGTGATGCAGACTCAAGTTTGATCAAACCATACCCCTGGGTCCAAAAATGGCCCCGCCCTGGGACCACAAATGTACAAATTTTTCAACTTTAAAAAATCTTCTTCTCTGAAAGTACAAGGCCAAATCTGCTGATTTCTGGAATATAGCGTCCTTATGGGGTTCAGATTCAAGTTTGTTCAAGAGAAGGCCCTTGTGTCATTTTTGGCCCCGCCATGTTCCCAATGGCAAGTTATGTTTTTTCCCCCTAATTTTCAGCCAAAAATTCCCAATCATGATGATAAAAATGAAATTGAGACAATGTGATGCAAAACAGCAAAAACTTAGTTTACTTGTAGATTGGTATTTTAAAATTTCTGGTAAACAAAATAAGTGATAAATACCAAACGTACATGTAGGGGTCTATTTTGAAATTTACAGTTGGTGCAAATGTCATTATGAGATGTAAAAAAAATCCTAATTTGTTATCAAATTGTTGCAAAATTCCAAATTCAAGCATCATGGGCCATGTTCCCAAAATGGAGAGAAAAAACCCTTGAGCCTTAACAATTGCCAATACTCCCTGGTGCTTTTTGTCTGACTGGCCAACAATTGCTACCGGTAGCTGAACAATTACCAATACTCTCCGATGCTTAAGTTATGCTTGACTGGCAAGAAAATTGCTAACTTAAATTAGCTGAACCATTGCCAGTACTCCCTGATGTTTGTGCCTAATTGGCAATCAATCGCCAGTACTCCCTGATACTGGTACATTTGCCTGAATGACAAACAATTACATCCTTTAACTGAACATTTGCTAGTACTTACTACCTGATGCTTGTGCCTGATTGGCAAACAATTGCTCCTTTACATGACTTTAATTTGTTGCAACCAAGATTTGAACTCCACCCTACCCCACATGAAGTGAAATCATACTGATCCAGAATATCACTCAAGTATTACATATACATGTATATGGTCACTGTTACTAAGGTCAGGTAGTCTGATTTCTGACACAGAATTTTATGGTTCCATTGTCATCCATGAACAAACACCAGAAAATAGAACTATTTTTTTTAGATTGTCAATATTAATTCTATTCAGCCATGTTTAAATGTACGACATACATTGATTTGTTAAGTCTTCAAACCTGTCTTTCTACACGCTCATTGACATGGCAAATAACTTTCTTTTCAATACCGGTAATGTGTCGTTAATGAATTACAAACATAACCAAAACTCGTAAAATGCATTGAAGTGAAAAAAAACTGCAATTATTTCAAACTGTAAGAGCTATTTTAGATTCCCTAATTATCCCAATACTTCAACCACAAGAAGCAGTCAAAAGTGTAAGTTTTTCTCTCTACCTGTAATTGTTACAATTGATTGTCTTTTTTTTCTTTGGTGTATCATAATTAAAAACTGACTTGATGTACACAGCAAGAATTCAATATAGATTCCTATCCCTCAAAGTCAAAACGATTTCTGTTACCAATATATAAGTATTATCTTCCACCATTATAATTATACAAAATCACCTGAGATAGATGATAATTATAGGAATACCTGTCCTATCTCAAGCACATCTTGTAGTAGCTAATATTTGTATGTCTACTTCACACGGTCATCAGTTGCTAAAACAAATAAAGATATATCCGACAGCACTCTAGACTTGATATTGATTTTTTTTCTTGTGCATAAGTAAATAGTTCATCAACATGTATAGGTGTATCATATTTGATATCCACTAGTTTATATATACAGGTAGCTGATATATCAGATAATCAATAAATAACATGAATATAACTCAGCGGCTTAACTAAACATGACGGAAAAATTTTCACTGCATATTTTTAACTTACAGTCTAACCTGCCATAGCGACCTGCTGTATTAAAGATCTACCTGTTTAATGTGACCTAAATGTATGGTTCCCAAATAAGGCTTTTTCTATATAATTTGCCTGAATTAAGAAACCACCTGTCATACATGTATGTGACCCTTTTTGCTCCTTCCCTTGGACATTCTCTTAAAACAGGGTAGACTGTACCTTACATTTTCCCTACATAACTGTTTGAGTTTATTTGTGTCTTTGTTTCCAGTTACCATATGCATACCTTTGTTAGTACAATGTATAACAATTCAGTTTTCTACTTTTGATACTTTATGAGAAATGAAAATGTCTCTGCTTACAAAAATAAGAACTTTCTATTTAACACTATTGTAAACATTACATTTAGTTCTGTTTAATATCTTTTTAAGACAATGTAAATATATGTATTACAAGTCCTGAGTTTGACCAATCGATATGTACATGTAGATGCTGAAAGATCTATTAGAGATCTATAAAAATATCACAGGTTCCATTTCATGCTTTACCAATTCCATAGCTTCTGCCAATATCTATGTAATAGGTGTAATCGATTTTTAACACCTTTATTAGTTGTCACAGTATCAGATTAACACCTGTGTAATAACTACATATCCATTTTACAAATTTATATAGCCTCCAGAGTTAACTACATGTATTTGATAGTGAGTTCTTGTTGCATGTTCTAACAGATAGCCTATCCACCTGTACAACAAAGGCCAGCATGGACACAGCCCCTGACCCTGCTGTCAGAGACCCTGGGGTATACACAGAACTCCCAAACACAGCATCATCAGCAACTCCAGCATCATCATCCTCAGCAGCAGCAGCAGGGGTACAACCCATCAGCATCACTGCCATACTTACAGACTGCCACTGCCACAATCACAATCCCCTCCACAGTGTGGACACCAGCAGCTGATAAACCCTCCACCATGCCACGCCCTCCTCCTAGCCTCAGAAGCAGGCCTCTCAGTGCAGGGTCAGTCAGGAGAGTGGGGGCTCTAGACAGAGTCCAGACTATAGGAGGGAGTCCGGTCATGTCACCTGTTCTACAGAGAAGTATGTACATGTATTACACATCTGGACTCAGTTTTATGCATCAACATATTCACAACATTTTTTTTAAAATTTTAAATCAAACAATGAGACATTGACCCTCCTCCAAAGGTTTAACTCCTACTTGAAAACTTATTGAAATCTCTGATAAACAGATTACCTTTCACTTATCTTTGATTTGTGGTGGTATTGTGAGTGAGTTGGTCTGTAGTGGTCCCCTGTAGTACATGTAACTGGCTAAAATCAGTAGCCGGCTAGGGTGTTACTTTGTCTTAAGTTGGTTGGTTGAAGTTTTTTTTTGTCTGCCAATTTTATTGCTGATAATGGGCTATGCTCCCAATGGCAAATTATATTTTTTCCCCAATTTTCAGCTAAAAATCCCAATTGATGGAGATGAAAATGAAATTCAGTCAATGTATTGCCAAACAGCAAAGTGTTTTTCTGGTACCTGTAGATTGGTATCGTAATTTTCATCATAAAAAACAAAATAAGTGGTACATAGGTATCTATTTTGATATTTTGAAATACAAGTTGTACAGATTGAATTTTAAAAAAAATGCCAAAATCCCAAATTTTTGTCAAATGTTGCAAAATTCCAACACCATGTCCTGTGTTCCCAAAATAGTAAGAAAATCCCTGTGTTGGTTGTATAGTTGTTTAACGTCCCACTCAAGAATCTTTCACTTATATGGAGACGTCACCATGTGCCAGTGAAAGGCAACAAATTTTGCCTTGCTCGGCACTTATGGTCGTAGAGCTGGGAGTTTTCTCTAACATACCAACACCTACTGTGATACAGGACCTCTGTTTTATTTTGTCTTTAGTACATACCTGTGCTATATTTTTCTTCTTTGTATTGTACAGGAGCTTGAGTGGTATACAAAATACCTATAACAAATTGTGTTCTAATTATGGCTGAAATTATAACATGTTTGGCTACTGATCCTAGGTGTTTACTGGTCCATGGCCATTAGATTAGAATCTGTTAAATACAAATCGAAGGAAGCTTGATTACCATTATTTCTATACAACTTAACCCTTTCATCCCCCAAGTATCAGAATGGTATACTCTTTTCTATTGTCTAAGACCGTTCCATTTTGGTCTGTGGTGTTGAAAGGGTTAATGAGTTTGTATTTACCCCCTCCCCCCAGTTTGATGTTACAATAGATCTATTATAACTTGTAATCTGTTTCTGGTTTTACAGGTATGACAAATGGCTGGACGAGTAATCCTCGTGCTCAGCAGACAAACTCTAACGTGGATATCGCTGTTGTACAAGAGAAGGTAAAAACAAGGGTTTTTATACTCAGCTTAAGAATTGAGAGGGAGCTTAATATTTTCTCCCCTCGCTAGGTATAAGTGTCCACACTCTGTTTTCCCAAGGTCCTTATAACTCAGTGGTACGAGCTGTACACAAGGAGTTTTCTAATAGTTTGGTGATGCACACGGCAAGCATGAAATATAGAAACAGGAATTTATGAATTTGTTGACAAGGCCAGTGTCTTTTATGTACTAAGAATTACACAGACAAAACATGACCTGTATGTACATTTTAGCGTTAATTTGACCTTCTTTGATTTGTAAATAAATTAGCTATTAGTGCATATCCCCCCATTATTTTGTATATAACCAACTAAGCTAGATGAGCCCATGTGTATCATATAATTTGAAGCAGCTTGGATTCAAATTTTTGGTCTTGGTTGTATAGTTGTTTAACATCCCACTCAAGAGTATTTCACTTATATGGAGATGTCACCATGTGCCGATGAAGGGTGACAGATTTTGTCTATGCTTGCCACTTATGGCCGTAGAGCAGGGAGGGTTCTTTAACATGCCAATACCTACTCAGTACTGTGACACGGGACCTCGGTTTTACAGTCTCATCTGAAAGACAGGGTCAGCCAACCGTTATGTGGATTTAGCTCAAACCCTGGATCTCTCAATTCACAGTCGAACACACTAACCACTAGGCCATGGCAGCCCCTTTGGGCTTTGTGAACCCATGGCAAATATTCTTACTATAATGAGACTATTGAGGTAGACATAAAAGTCTTAAATCTGTATTGTAGGAGCAGAAAATAATGCAATTAACAGAAGAAGTGACGCGACTTAGGAACTTAGAACTGGAATCGTTCCGGAAGGATGCACATATTCAGACGCTGCAGCAAACGATGCTAGACTTACAACAAAGACTAGGCCAACAACAGCCTCTTATTATGGGTCAAGATGTTGACCTGCATGAAAAACTTGTCAGGCTTGAGAATGAGGTCACAGTCAAAACACAAGAACTTGCTGCTATGAGGGAACAGGTAAAATACTTGTGCTGCAGGAATTTTTTTAACTTATCGTTCTGAATTTTCAATTTTTATTGCCACCTTCAAACACTTGTATTTATTTTCATGACATTCCATTTTTCATTTGGTTTTAATTTATTTACTTTGGTATTTTTCCTTTTGGTTCTATTTCGAACAAAAACAGGGAGATCATGACTCATTATTTCTTTTCATTTAGTTAGCTTCAACAAAATTTTAAAAAATGAGTATGATCCATTCAGCTGTGTAACTGCTTTTCACAAACAATGAGAACATCTATAGTTGAATTGTACAGAATATCTGAACTTACTCTTTATGCTAATATAAGAATGTTACAAAAGTAATTTTATCTCATTAAATGATCATTTATTACACATGTATATTTTTATTGCTGGTACAAGCATCAGAGCTAAGCATTTGCTAAATTTGCCTTGGATTTGGGTTTTGTCAAAGTTTTAAATTGTGTGGCTTTAGATAGATATAGATCTTAGTATCAAACTTGCCAGGTGGATCATTTGTATAAAAAAAACAACAAACAACCTCCTCATCACAATGGCCATGTATGTATAATTACCGAGTTTCAAGTTCATCTGGAATATTTATGAGTAGGGAGTTACCAAATACAGCATTTGGGTTCACATCAAGGTTTTCATTTTTTTAGCCAAAAATTTAACCAAGTAAGACTTGTTTGAGCTAAATAATATTTTATGGAGGCAAAGCATGGTTAACTTAAAATAGGCAAGGAAGAGGTCAGGTGTTACCTGTACTCTATAAATAGCCACAGGGATGATTTTCTTCAGATTTGCATGAAATAATCAGTGAAAACATTTGAGTAAAATGTTAGCCAAAACCGATATTTCTGAGCCAAATTGCAAATTTTTTGCATTTTGCTAAAATTTCACTATGTGGTGTGATCCCTGACAAATCAGACATTTCCTCAATTCTGTTCATTTAACTTTTCCAGAATATTTTCCAAGACAAAATTGGTTCGTTAACACTAAGCTGTGTCACCCCAGTACAAGAAAAAACTGTATTCTTGCAGAGAATAATTTTCAAGTATACAGTTCAGTTGAATATAAACTAAACACAATTCTGTCCAATAGTTATAATATCATTTTATTACAATTATCACGTTTTCTTACATTTTATTACATAATATTATCACCATCACAAATTTATTACTTTGTTACAATAATTTTTATTTACGTGATTGTAAATTCTGTTTGTCACCTTTTACGCATGCTCACGGCAAATGAATCGTTTTCCAGTTATTACTTCTACAAAATGGCCAACAACAAACTAGTTCAGTCAATGTAAGTGACGATAAAACCCAGGAGATTCACTCGCTCAAAAACGAGTTGGAGCGAATTAAAAAGGACAAAAACATAACCTCTGGGCTCGTTACTCAAATGCAGAAAGATATGTCAAGTAAAGTAAGTTGTATGAAATGCATGCAAAAATTTCTCCTCACACTGTTTTACCTTTTTTATTTTGTTTTTGCTGTGAGTGAAAAACCCGTTTTAATGTCATCATTTCTTTGTTTTATTCCATCTTAACTGGTGAATTGGTTGACTGTGTTTGGAACCCCCTCTTTTTCAGATTTTCATGATCTCCTCTCGTCCTCTATTTTGTTTAAGGTCATCCTTTTTTAAATTATATAAAACTCCCTCATAGTTTACAGTTATTTAATTATCATTGATTACGCTACTCTGGCTGCCCATGAGATTCAACAGCGTAAGTCGACAACCAGTAACAATTGTGTGATCTGACAGAATTCCCCGACTCATTTGAGCATAAACTGTGCTTATCTGTCCGATCGTTTGGAAACATTATTGAAATCGTAAGATTTCCTTGCATGTTATGAGGATTATTTGACACTGAGCAAGATCACTTTAGTAAACCCAATCTCAAGATATACATTTTTTGTCTATCTGAGACATTCATGTTTAGTTTCAAGAATAGAATCCTTGAGTTGAGCCTGATTTAACATTTAACTGAACCTTGTAATTTAATAATACAGTGCAGAACCCTCTAGAAATACTCAAACAAATCCCCATCCTACATGTTTCCCGTAGTATCATCCCTTTCCTAATGTTCAGATTGTATAGAAATCCCTGATGGTTCTTGTAGCATAATCCTCATGCTAAGTTAGATCAGTGCATACTTGTAAAATTGTTCACTTTAGTTCTTCCCTACCCTCAACAGTTACTGTACATTGTGGTACTGCTGGCCAACTGTTTTTGTCTCAAACATAAAAAAGAGGAAGAAGAAAACAATTTGTGGTACATCATTATATAACTTGATATGCAAAAAAAATGAATAATACTGTGTGGTTTTACGGAAAAGTTTATGATGAGACACAACATAGTTAGGCCAGCTCGTGAGGTATCTGTACAGTACTTTAACTGTCTATAAGTTTATGTAGTATGTAAAAGGAAGAACCACTCAAAGCAAAAACAATAACAGCACGACAGTAGTGTTTGTCTGCACGTCAATCCTGCATGTATATATGTGTATAATCATGACCTCCACACTTCTGTGCACCTTGATTACTGAGTACTCCTGAACTATCCTCTTTTCCAAAACGTGTTGATTATCTCCCTTTTTCCAACATGAGCAAATATCACTTCCATAAGTATGTCTGATTATGATGTCAGAATAAAGTGATGTCTTACACTTAAATAATTTCCAAATCGCTATGCAAATTGCTAACCTTGAAAAGTTCCTTGGGGAAGATTTTTCATTCTCATTGGGGGAGACTCTTAACTTTTTCTAAGAATTAATAGGAACATTTAATTTTTTATGACGGAGATATGCATTTATTCTAAGAAATTATCAAAATTTTACATGGAAAATAGGAAGTCTCCCTTTTTATGGGGTGACTTGGCAAGCAAGGTCATAACATTCTGCTCCTAGAAGTGATTTTAATTTTGGCAGTGCGCCAACAGACAGGGGAGATAACTGCACTTGTAGGAGAGACTAATACTCACCGTCTTGTACTCTGATGTACAAATTATACTTTCTATTTACTTAAATATATGACATTTTTTCTTTTCAGCATCAATGATATTTTCCATTCTGTTCTATATGTATATGTACTAATCAAATGTTAAGACATTATACCTAAACTGTACTAGTGTGTATGGGTGAATCTAACAGACTTACATGTAGTGAATGCGTAATTAATTAACATTTAATTATGTACTGTTTAGTGCAGTATACGATGATGAAAATATATCATATCTGAAAAAATTGTGTACATTATTTCTCTCTCTCTCTCTCTCTCTCTCTCTCTCTCTCTCTCTCTCACCAATTGAAATAAGAGGTATAACTACATATACACAGGCCACATCTACTCAGTTTGTCATTTATTACTATGTTAATGTAAGCATGAATTTTTTGCACTATAAATGTAAAGTAGTACAGTTTAGCTAGTTGTTTGAATCTTTGATGTGAAGTAGATAGTCTCTTGCTACCCTATGAGCATTGCCATGGTGGAGTACTTGCCTAAAACTAGGGGGGTTTCCTGTTTTCAGAGTGAGCAGTAAAAGCTCAAGGTTGTGTGATGGAGATTTGCATAGCACTTTAACAATCCCTCACCAAAAACAAAGAATGGAAAAATAACAATCATTGGAAATGAAAGATTAATGATTGTCTTCTGAAAACCTGACGCGGTGGTGTTTTTTACAAGATGTAACTACTTGTATCACCCAAATATTTACCTACTCAAATAAATCTACCGGGTATGTTAGACAATTTTGAGACTGGCAGCATGGGCAATCCCCTCCCTCATGTGTATAGTACAATTTATCCCCCATGCTTAGGGGACTGCCGTGGCTCAGTGGTTAGCATGTTTACCTTCTGACCATTAGGTCATGGGTTTGAATCCATGCCAGGCTGCTTGTAGCTACCCTTTTCTTTCTAATGAGAAAGTAAAAACCAAGGTCCTACATCACAGTGGATGTTTACACATTAGGGAACCCTCACTCCTCAATGGTCGTAAGTCCTAAGCATAGTCCAAATTTGTCTTACTTCACCATTATTTGTGACATCTGCATATAAGTGAAAGATTCTTGAATTGGTTTGGGCCAAAAATAAATAATTGTTTGTTTGATGTAACTCGACTGACTCACGTAAAAAACTAAAAAACACCGACAAAATTTTTTTTCCCTTTGTTTTGTACATAATTTTTTTTTATCGTGGAAAAAATCCGGAATCCAGAACTGTCCAGTTTATACTTTAAAATCTGTCTCAGTTTGTTTCTGTCAAACTGTTTTATTTTAGTGAATCCCAAATATAAAAAGTTTAACATTCATGTGTTCATGATTTAGTTCATGGCACTTTATCGCACAAGCTTCTTTTAGAAAGGGTTTTAATAAAAACCTTCCTACCCACTTTCAAAAATCTGGGAAGGGTTACATCAAACAAACAATTTTTTTTATTTTTGGCCTTATTAAAAAACATTATAAGGTACCAACCAGAATATTCAGTACACACAGTAGTTATACTCACAAGACTTCATTATCATCTTTGTTGTACAATACGGTTTTACATATGCTGTGCTTTAGTCATGTGCTCATGTTCTACAAAGCTGTAGTACTGCCATGGTGCTGCGTACAATTGCCTTATCATCTTATATAAGTGATTATTGTCTACACATTATATAATCGTTTTGTATCTACAATTATCTAGTATGTTACTTCTACAGAGGAACCCCATTATACTGAAACCCGATTTATTGAAATCCTGCTTACTTTGAGATGATTTAAATTTCTGGCTTAATAATACTCTCCTCCAATTTTATTCCTGGGTAATTTAGAAAACTTTGAAAGAAAAATTCATTACTCAGTAATTTAGAAAACTTTGAAAGAAAATTCATTCCTCAGTAATTTAGAAAATTTTGAAAGAAAAATTCATTCCTCAGTATATCCAGATTTGACTGTATAGGAATGTTATATACAAACCACATCTTACTATCTCGATCATCATCTATAATGATGACATTTCTTGATTCCCTTATTGCCATGGAAAGTGGAAGCATATGCATATTTTTTTACCTGCCATATATTATAATTGCTTTCATTTATAACTTTATTTTAACACAAGTTTAGTGCTAATGCTAGAATTATTACAGTGTGTAAATTATGTACAATGTATATCTAGTCTCACGGGATTATTTAATTATGATAAATTTTGCTTCAAAAAAGGTATCGGGTAGTATTGATATACAAAAATGTACATGTATATACATGTATATATATATAAGTGACTGACCAATATTTACAGATGACAATCGATTTGGATAACCAAATAAATAAAACACACATCTTCTGTAGTTGAAAATAGATTATCCAGTGGTCACAATGTAAGTGGACACAGGCTACCAACTGGTCATTTTGTAACATCTTATTGTATTTTTGCAGGACACCACTATCAGCAAGCTCACACGGGAAATTGAAACTTTGAAAAAAGAAATTAGGGAAAGGGATATTCAGATAACGTCAATTTCAAACAAGGTATGAGTTGTCTCCCTTCCATTCATTAATCTCTCTAACTGTGTATGGAGATGGCTTGCTGTGATTTATGAAATGAAATCCTGATTAATTCTATTTCAAATTCTAAATGATTAATTTTATACTGATAACATTGAAACATCTGTGATTTGAATATCTTGTTTTGTCAAATTAACATCTAAGTCCCAAGTAATTCTCTTATGAAATTGTATTTAAGTACAATAAACTTAATGATTTGAACTTTTATGAATCAGATTTCTTATTGTTTCAAATTAGTTAGCCAATCCTTTTGTTATGAAACCACCAAATACCACTACAAAAAAGTAATTGATTGATTTCTTTCTTTACTTTTTTTAAGTTGTCGAAATCAAAGGAGAGTCCATTAAAGTCAACAGAGGAACGAGATGCAAGAGAGAAGGAATTGATCAGCTTACGACAGGTTTGTCTTTATCAAAGTTAGACTAGCAGTTCTTCACCTTTTGCTCATCATTATCAATTTTAGCAATTTCCATATGACACTGAGGGCATAATTTGAGAAATTGAGTTTCAAACATTTCTCAAAAAAGAGTTTTTTCATGTAACAATCCATAATTGTGCGTTTTTATTTCTATCATCCTTAGTAAGGTAAAAAGTAGTATTCCAAACTACACCATGTTTTTCTTTATTGCAAAATACAAAACAAATTTTATTTATTTTTTTACATAATCTATGGACAAAGATTTTTTTCATGTACATGCTACTTTTTTTTCTATTCCTAATTTTACAGAAATTCAAAACAGCAGAGAATAAGATTCAAGAACAGCATGACTTAATTACCTCCCTTCGTCAAGAAATAGAGAAAATCAAATTAACTGTATTTGAAGAAAAAAGTGCTCAAAAGAAAACGCAGCTAGAGGTTGATACAGCTAAATCAGAGTTGTTAGATATGCAGAGAGCAGAACGGGTCGTTAGAGTCGACCTGGAGCAGGCCTCCAAAAGGGTAAGAAAATTCTATGTCTAGGCAAAAGCTTTAGATGTACAAGTTTTATGAAGATGCTCATAAAATTCAGATTGTGTGGTATCAATATTCATGTAATTTCTACCATGGTTCA
>JACSZP010031315.1:0-12544 GCA_016161895.1 Pinna nobilis
CCATTATTTCAAATATACAATTCCCAAGACCATGGAACAAAATTGCTTTTGGTTAATACAGTACTGCCTATTTTGACTATGTTTGTAAGATGACCTCTCTGTAATTCCTCTGTCTCTATGGTCTACACACCCCCTGAACTAAGCAAGACTATCTATGTACTGATTATGTTACAAACTAGAGAGATAAACCATATTTGATAGGAGTAAATTTTCCATATTAACCCTCTTATATTGAATTATGTTAATGGATTAAACAAGGTTAGCGTTGTTGATAAAACCTAAACATACCTCAATATATGGTAACAGTTCTCATACGGATTTGCAAGTCTGATTATACAGATATTTTATGACAAAATATCTCTTCTCCCCTAACAGACAGCCACATCTCATTAGATATGTGTATTTCCTTAAAACAGATTAATATTTCTGATATGGTATCTCCAGAAATACCATAAATCGTCAGTATACAGCATAATCACATTATCCAACTTCATTTACAGTCCAGCTCAAATGAATCAATTGCCGATGATGGCTGCAAACAGAAGC
Source organism: Pinna nobilis (assembly GCA_016161895.1). Lineage (NCBI taxonomy): Eukaryota > Metazoa > Mollusca > Bivalvia > Pterioida > Pinnidae > Pinna > Pinna nobilis. Next base: position 547 of record JACSZP010031315.1, read on the forward strand.
ACAGAGTGTGTATTTCCTGTTTCAGGAAAAATGCTATTAAGAGCAATTGTTAATTTCCTGGATGTGTGAAATAAACGATTGTCATGTATCAAAGAGAATGATGAATGTTTTTCCTTCTTCTCTTAGAACAGCAAGCCCTACTTCAGTGATCAATTTCATAACCAGAAAAAAAATAAATAAATGCTAGAAAGGGGGCTTATACATTCAAAAGTGTTCATATACATGTAGGCCTATGCTACTTTACTTGTAACATTTCCATTTATATGTGTCCTCTGACAAGAAAAATGTTTATGAACAAGATAAATCATATGGTTCAACCAAGGTTGATACATGTATACAATTATGATTGCATTTTACATGAATGTTTGAAACTGTAGAGATGACAGTTGTGAAATCAAATGATTGCAATGACATGTCATATTCCTATACTAAGAAAAAAAAAACTACGTACTAGACGCTTTATCAAGTAAGAAAAAAATTATTTTAAAAAAATGAAGAATTACAATGATACTTTTTAAACAATTCTAGAACAGAAAAGTGTGCATGAGTCACATTGACTTCAACCAAATATCTTCTCAAAACACACAAACTGATGAAAGAAGACAAATATTATGTCTAAATTATCAGCTGTTTCTTTATAGAACATGGAGAAATGAAATGAACATCCTAACAGTATGGCTAGGTGTTGATTGAGAAATTGATGCATGCTGCAGGCACAGAGACTGCAAACAAGACTACACTGACAGTTGCATTGCCTTAACTTGAGAAGGGGAGGGGGACGTGGCTCAGTGGTTAGCATGTCTGCCATCTAATCATGAAGTCTTAGGTTCAAACTTATGCTGCACTGTGATTGGCTTCCCTATCCTTCCAATAAGGCAGTAAAAACTTTGCTAATCTCTAAGACAATTGATATACATGTAGTCAAATGTCACATAAATAGCACATGTTGCATCGTTGTGGCTTTCTTGTTAAAAGTTGTACTCCAGTCCAGAATCTTTCACTCATTTGGAAACATTATAGAATGCTAGTGAAGGGCTCTAATTTGGTCTGTGATAGACACTTCTACATGTAGACATTGAGCAGAAACAGATCTTTAATGTACGTGCTGCCACACAACTAGGACATGAGACATCAGTTTCAATCTTGCCTCAAACTCTAGTCTATTTGTTATTGTTGGGGGTCTAGGATCTCACTATAGAAACCTATTTTTGCCATGCAGTCACTTTGGTGGTCTTTATAGCCTGGTTCTAATGTAATAGTACTTTAATGCATCATACAGTTATCTTTTTTTTTCAATAATTTGCAAATGCTAATCAATTTCATTACATTTAATCCTTTTTAATACAGGGGAAATGGTCTTGAGAGACCACTTATCAGAAGACATATTTTTAAATAATGTGAATAGATACTGTCATGAGACTGATGAGAGACCACCTGTCTTGAAACCACATTTGTATGGCAGAAAGGGCAGTCTCTCAAGACAGGTTCCACTGTATATATCAAAAGCTTTCTATATCTACATGTACTGTGTCTTAACAATTTCAGTTTTTCTGTTTGAGTTAGACATAGCATGTACATACATGTATCACATTATGTCATGTAAGAAACCTTTATTAAATTAGATACATCTTTCAAACAAAATGAAAACATACAACTGATAATCCTGAGAAACATAAACCGGCTTCAATTATGAACCAAGTGAAAAATATTTGATACATCAGAGATTTAGAGTAAAATTTTTAATTTCATGCAAATATCAAGCCATAAAACTGGTTTATTTGAGAATTATACAATATCCATGTGATGTGCTTGGAATATTAAATACAACAACTTTGTAAACACAGCAAATGCATGCATAGACTTCACAAATGGGTGATATCAAACATGATCCCAACAGATCGACAGATGTTCAAATTACAACCAGAAATGCAGCGATAGTTGTTCATCCAGAGACTTATTTCTGATCAAATTATGCAAACTTCTAAAATATGCACTTGCACAGGAAAATTCTGTTACAATTAACGGAACAGAAATAAAATTGAAGAAAGTTCTTACCTGCCTTCTCTTGTGTAGTCTACCGCTTAAATACTAAGTGACAGTTGTTTACCTATATACCGGTCCACTTAACAAAATCAGGGACTGTATCACAATTAAAAGTGTAACTTAATATTTTATTCATATATCCCCCAGAATAATAATTAGATATTGATTTGTTCTTTTTACCAGATATTGATTTTTTTTTTCACGTAAATTTTCAGGTAACACAAGACTGCATCATTGACACATTCTGTCACCATCGTACATACATCATCAGCGTAGTGTAAAAATTACGGTATGAGAGAAACAGCGGGAACTTACATTGTACACACTCCAGTGAAAGCTTGCATGATTGTTCATGAATGCATGTAACAGACGATCTGGCCCAAGATAATCAATATGCACATTGTTCGACAATTCGAGGGTTCTGATTTGGGGGAAATAAAAGATAAAGGGGACAATGACCTTATCTCTATATCTAACATTAAACTAAGTTTTTAAATGATTGTATTACCAATAAGCAAACAATGACCGATCTATAGACAGGGCTCTAATCTGAATGCCAAACAGTATAAACTTAAGGATAAATGTTTTGATTACGATGACCTTAACCATGTTATCCATAGAAATAATCATATTTTCTATACATAAAACTGAAGTCTCTGGTTACAAACTGTAGATAGGTCTTGATCAGATGAAAATATGAACATGTATGTAACTGAATCAATGAGATTAATGTTAAGCACAACTCAGTGTCCTAAATCTTTATTGGATGCAAAAACAAAGATAGAGTTCTGATTTCTGTGGAAATGCATTAAGAGACTATCAGTAATATTCATTTAATACCCTTGCTAGTGCCAGTAGACATACATGTAACTTTTGCATTCAGTGCTTATTTACATATACAGTCGAATCTTGAAAACTCGAACGTCGATCTCTCGAAGTTCTTGATTTCTCGAAGTAAAACGACGGTCCCGATTTTTTTTCTTAATAAATTAAGCACATTTAGTCTCAATCTTTCGAACGTCGACGGCGAAATTTTCGATCTCTCAAATAAATTTCACAATCCAAAGCTCAAATACCTGTGAAATATCAAAACAATCTTTTGAAATGCGAATTTTTGACGGACATTGTAATTACTAAGCGTTTATGTAGTAATTAAAGGGGACGACATTGGTAAAATATTACAAAATATTTACCAAAATAATGAGTAATGAGAAAACATCTAGGAAAGGGAGTGAATTAGAGGGTTGTGCGGCAGAATAGCGTTAAGCTGGAGAGAAATCATATTTTTGAAAAGTCGAAGTCTCGAAAACTCAAAGTTTATCAGCGGTCCCGAGCACTTCGAGTTTTCGAGATTCAACTGTATATGGTGGACTTGATCTACAACAAAGTCAAAGGGGACTGACTTTTGACTCTGTTAGAGGCATCCTTCATTTTAAGCATTCGAATTTACTACATATTAGATAAATAGTCATTCTTTTAGGGGATTAATTTCCTCTTTGTTATAGGAATGAATTCACTTTAAGTCAATCGTTATAAACTGACGCTATTGACTATATACATTTCATTCATTTTTACATCATATCCATGATCACAGAGGCATAAAAGAGTAATTGTAACAAAATGTTTCCACTTTCATTGAGCATCAATGCCTTTTGATACAGTTTAATTTTACTTCCATAAAATTCCAGCCATATGACTTGGGAGCATCAAATTTTAAGTGGTGGAGAAGAAATTACAGGTATTTGAGTACATGTAATATCCCCAACCAGTAAACTTTTTCAAATAATTAAAATCAACTTATTTTATCGTATTTAATTGTCAATCTCAAAGAAATCAGATCAACACTGAAACATTATTTTGTACCCTTAGAATGTTGAATCAGAGCACTTGTATCATTTACCATATAATGGAGTTGGTCTATAATGAAGTCAAAGGGAATTGACTTTTGACTTTGTTATAGGCATCCTTCGTTTTAAGTATCAGAATTTACTACATGTATAGATAAATAGTAATTCTTTTCGGGGAGTTTATTCTTCTTTGTTATAGCACTGAATTCGCCTTAAGCCGATTCGTTATAGACCGACTCTACTGTAATTGTAAACACAATAGAAGCTGCAGATGCAACAAGAAAGATAACTCCTGTGTACACATACACGTACAATGTAAGTTAATGTACTTTGAAGAAATTTGTCTCTGGACATTCTTAACAGTTTCTATGACTTAGAGAGTCTACTGGAAACAATGAGAGAATGTACCATTGTGAATAAAAAATCTAATTGAAGGCCTTCAAACAGGCTATGGACAATTAGGGTATAATTATTTTAGTAGGAAAGAGACATGTATCCCTTATCCCCAAATTCAGGCCTTGCTTTGGGGCCATTATTTGTTTGGTTTTGTGCATTTCTTTTTCCTGGGGGAATAGCAAGATTGTTTAATTTGTTAGCTTTTATTTCTTACTGAGTTTTTCAGGAGTTTTCATGTTGCATTTTTCAAAGGGGAATCAAAACAAAATAATTTGCAAAGATGTGTCACAATACAATCAAGAAAGTGTGTATAGAGGCAGTCTTAAAATGATAACATAACATCATCCAAAAGAATGAACACTTAAAAAAACAAACCTACACCATTCCTCCAACACAGAACTCTATCATACTCTACTTTGCTATATCGAGGAAAAGTTATGTATGTTGCAGTCTGTCTGGGGCCTAGACAATCATAACAGATAAAGAAGTTTAAACACTTGAGACATAACTAAATAAACAACAGAATGAGGTGGAAAATGCTATGTAAATGTGTATGTCTGTGTGATAGCCATAGAGAAGACAAGCAATAGACTGGTGCTGATTGATATATAACATGTATAAAATTGACTACAGAAACAGTGAGCTATTTGTGTTTTACATACAAAATTTGTTGTAGGATTCTGATTGGTAAGCCAGTGATAACAGTCACAGAAAAAGAAAACACAGAGCATGTAAAGTACAAAGTACACGAACTCTATCATCATGGGTTGTAATATACGTGTATATACATGTACTTTCTACATATCAGGTAAAAATTGGCTATTCATACTTGCAGGTCACCATATATCTGATACAGAATTGATTAATAAATAAAGTCAACGGACATAACAAGATCGCATATAACAAGGTACCGTTTGTTGAGAATTTTGTTGAAAAGTTGTTTCTATTCCTGGTGCCCTTTCCATGCATTACTTTGTAAATTTGAATAATGAAGATTGGCTATAACGAGAAAAATATCTTGCTCCCTTCAACTTTGTTATATGTGGAGTTGACTATATAATGAAGAATTGAATAAAACCCTAAAGTTGATACCTTGTTGTTAATAATTTGTTGAATTGAACCTGTGTTTAATCCCTCTCTTAAATATGAGGAAATAAGGCAAGCTCTGCAATTTCATTACTATCTTTGACACAAGTCAGCTATGGTTAAACCTCAATTACATATACCATAAAATTTTACCAGTATTACCTGATCCCAGAGTTGGTCTATACAATATATTTCCTAAATTTGAATCATGCTTTAAGCAAAGGTTCAGCTTGTTAAACTATTTAGCAACAGAACTGAGAGCTCTCAATTGCATTTGTTGTTTTTCTTTGCTATCGGTATGTTGTAAGACACTAATGGCCTATATGTAAATTGTCAGTTTTACAGGTAAGCAATGCAAATTTTGCCTACCTTGTTTCTGATGGCCGATCTGTAAGCTGCTAGATCTCAATCTGAAATTTAAAAATGTATTCATATAATAAGATACAATGTCTAACATCACTTCAACTGCATGTGAAAATCGTTGAATAGTCAGAAGTAGATTTATCATACAGGNNTATTTGTAAATCACCAAAGCAGTTTTATTCAGATCAATAAGTGACCACTGACCAATCTAAGAGTCTACAGTCATAGGTCGATCTTTGTGCTTTGCCGGATCCATTAATATCATTTGACTTATGAAATTAACTTCATCAGACACAATCACCCACAGGGCATGAATTTTATTTGAAAATCAATAAGAGAAAGAATAGTTGAGGCAACTACTAGTGAATTATGATATATTATATCACTGATCATCTGTAGTGGAAACAGCTGCCGATCAATAAATCAATATGTGGTTTTTAAATCAGCAACAGTATCAGCTTGTTAACAGCAACTAGGATTAAAATCACTGATCTGGCATTTCAATCTTAATGCAGAGGTGTGAAAATTACAAGTCTAACTATTAACCAATGCAGAAGAATAGGAAATAATTAGTAATACTATATTTTATTAGGTCCTGGAAATCAGACATTTAAGGGCAACTATTATTACACCAGTAGTGTTTGGTCTGTTCATTTGTTGGTTCATTTATCCACAAAAACATTAACCTTTGGGCATTATTTTTGAATGGTAAATGATTGGCCTTTCATATATTTCACCTGCAAAGACCTTGTGATTAAGAGCATATTTCCTTTTTCTACACACACCCAAATTCTTGACTCAATGAGTAGTTTGAACTGCACTTTTTAAAACAGATTGTGCTATGAGCCTGGTGGAATTCTACTACATGTATATAGTGTCGCCTTTCGTCAAGGGTTCAAGTCCATACTGCACCAAACAGTGTTTTCCCTTTGTTTTATTGAACAGGCTTGAAAATGAATCAAACAGGCCAAGATGATGGTTTGGGGGCAACTTGAGCAGGCCATGAAGGGGGTTCTGGAGGTTTCTCCTCAAGAAAATTGTTGAAACTTAGAATTGAACCGGTCAGAAAATCATTTGAATCGGTCAATTTGGCCGCCAGCCAGTTCTTAGGGAAAACACTGACGAAAGCTATTGTTTCTTGTCCTTTGTATGAGACAACTGATATAATAACCATCACTATCATAAATAATTCAAGGCTTGGGTCACATTTTACTACATGTACCAAGATCCCTTAGTCACAGAATTTGGGTAAAGTCTTGAGCATAATTCAATATTTCTGAGGCATGCATTAGCTTGATCATGTCACACATTGTAATATTTCTGTTATCATGCTGGAAATGGCATAAGATACCTGTACCAACAGAGCAAACATACACTAAGTATCCAAAGCCAAAAGCAGGATAAGTCATAAGAAGACAATCTTTAAGTTGACACGTACATTCTATAATGGTATCCTCAATCAGTATCAAAATAGAAATGCCTCCCCCCAATTTGCATCCATTCAAAGAGAGTAAATTTTTATTGGATGTATAAGTCAACATTTTGTCATCAAACTAGACAAAGCTGATAGTTCAAATGTATACTAGTATAGGTTTTAACTTGGCTCACCTCAAACTTTTGTTACGATGTACTATTTCTAAACCATTTCAATACCACACAATATTTTCTTTTTTCATATGGAAGCATTCATGGTAATCCAAACGAAGAATTAATAAGTGTGCATGTACATCTATACATGTTTGCGTATGCCTGTAACCAAATTGTGCTTGTCTCCTTTACTCATTCAAGGGAAATTACTCCGTCAAACTTGTGGTAAATTCAACTACACTTTGATACCCATATAATACAAGTTGCTGAATACAGCAACAGTGAGTGACATATCTAGTACTACGCATTAAAAGTCCACCCATATCTTCTTTTGTGAACATACCACTAATCATTTATCTTAACATCATGTTTGTACTGAGTTTGTAGTTCACTGTTGGATAAAAAAAACAAACATTTTGTAACAAGATGAGATTGAAATAGATCTAGAAAGTTTTCTTTCATTGAAAACAAAAGTTGAATGAAAAAAGAACAAATTACTGTTGAAAGTGTTTGCCTACCTATCTCAGTACGAGTTAGAATTGACACACACAGAGAAATACTTGTTAAAAGGCAAAAACTTCTACACATTGTAAGGGCATATATCTTCTCATATTGGAAATATTTGCCCTTGTTATATTTTTTCTATTCCTACACGCCTCAGTCACTAACTGATTTATAAGACTCCCTATCTCATATGACCTTAATGTATGCCTCCTAATGTATTGAACCTGTACAAATCACCTCATTAAAGAGACCACCTGTCACATGTGACTAATCTTTTAACTTCTGTGAGACAGCCTCTTAAAACATGTTAAAACTGTATTTCAATGTAACTAGAAAGTGTTAAAGGTACATTGAACAAGGGTTAAGTTTCTCAACACTTGTATTTTATTCAATGAATCTCATCAAAGGAAGAAAGAAGTAACAAATGAATCACTCTCAAACATATTTATTTATAACAAATACAACTAATATACAATTTTTTCTACATCTAGTCATCAGGTTGAACCAGAAAATCAGGTTGGAGACAATGCCATGTGTAACAAATTCTACATGCAAAAAAAATTAAGTTTATCATCACTCATTCGAAAAGTAAACATCAGTCACAATTCAATGCATTTGCACTTTGTAATCACTAATCAGTAATGGTGTCCCTGTACGGCTGTAGTCAAGAACATTCGTGTCAGGCTATCCCCAATTATTAATAGCATCTTAGACTTAGTGTAGAGGTGCAATTAGCCGTTGTGCGTTGCATGGAACCAGTGCCTTTGATTTTACCCCCAATAACTCATAAGTTAGGAAGGCAAGAAACACTGAGAAAACCAAAAGAGCGACATCAAAATGCAACACAATCGAGAACATTGTCATGGAAGTTGTTTCATATTCCTTCAGAAGGGCGAGAACTTCAGCATACTTACATTTCTGATTTCAAATTGGTATGAAAATGGAACGGACGAGGAAAATACGAGTTCTTATACTTTGAAAACAGGTATTGGCGTGCGTTTTGTCAACAGACGAGACAGGTGCCTCTAACGCTACTTCCGCTTACGACAGGACAATACAAATTAAAATCGAAATAGGACGTGTCACAGTTCCGTTAAGTGAATGTGTGACGTAATAAAAAAAAACGTAAATTACACTATATTTTGCAGGTTTTCGTTCGTTTTATTGGATTTGTTATGTCAAAATTTAACTGATAAAAAATTAGATATGCTTGTGACTGAATAAGGATAGACTACATGTATATTGGTGTGTTATACGTCTCTGGTTAATATAACAATAATTACACTTCATACTTGCCGTGCCTCCCCATAAATAGGAAAACTCCTTATTTTTATGTAAAATTTTGAAAATTTCAGAAAGAAAAAAATGCATATCCCCCATTAAAAACTTTAATTTTCCCATCAACTCTAACAAAAAAATAAATTTCCTTCATTGATTGATTATGTTTGTTTGTATGTTTGTTTGTTTGTATGTATGTATGTTTATTTGTTTTTGTAGAGACATGTCTCTGGTTTTTGTTTTGTTTTGTTTTTTTTTCAAACATTTCTGATCACTACAGGCAGAGTCATTTATTACTTACAATGTATATACGTCTCTGCTACAGGGTTCGCCAGAACACCTCAGAAATATAATTGTTGCAACCCAGACCCTATGCATAAATATGTCAGCTTAATTAGTGTTTCAATTTCAGTTTCTAACACCATTTCAGCAACTTTTTTTTTCAATTAAATCAGAACCACCCCCACCCCTCCATAAAAAAGGAAAGAAAAGAAATGAAAGAAAAGTACATGGATATTAGTGTGTGGCACACGCATTCCATATAGTGTAGGCCTACAAGATGTATATTAATTACATTCAATATCTGATCCGATTATTCAGCTTCTGTACAATCTATATCCTGAACCTGTTCTACTTGTTATCTTTTACTTTACTCAGTGGATGGAAATGTCAATGCGACAGGTATTAGAATCAAGGGTGGAGCAACACTTATTTCATAAAGAAAACTTCTGAATTTTATAGTAGGGTCTTTTTTGTTCATTTTTCATTTGTAATAAATCGAAAATGAGTACAGGATAATATCAATATTGTCATGTACGCATTTCCGATTTATTGCAAAAGAAAAATTAGTGATGAACATCATTGTCTATACAAAATAATAGTAGGCTAGTCTATGCCTATATTTTATTAAATTTGGGACAGGTGTTTTAAATGTATCTTTTAAATACAGTGGAACCTCGCCTAAAGACCACCTCACTTAGGAGACCACCTCGCTTTTAAGACCATCAAAATTCAGTCTGTTTATCACTAGGCCCTACTTTAGGTTATTTTAACCTCACATAGGAGACCACCTCAGTAATCAGACCAGTTTTAGCCAGTCACTTGGGTGGTCTTAATAGTGAGGTTCCACTGTACATTGTCTTATCGAAAGGCCTGTCAACTGATCAAATATTGATACATATATGTTTTCGTACAAAAGGTTTTGGCCCCTTGCTTTTGATTTTTTTTATTGTTTAAGTAATGTTATTTTTATGAATTAATGTTTTGTTTCTGGTTCAGTATACATGATTATGCAGCTTGATTTCGTATGTCTATCATTGTACAGTTCTAAACTGTGATGGAGGCTGGATATTTCGCTATTACGCCGTCGGAGGCGGGGGTATGTTAAGCCATATTCAAAACCACAAAACCATAGGCTGGGGATGTACCTCAATAACTTCATGAGGGAGAGAGAGGGGGGAAGGATGGTCTGCTAGGTTTTCAATGATAGATGATGTAGTAATATTTCATCAAGAAGCACGTGTTCTGCATCCAAAAATTCCGCGCCTGGGAGCGCTTGTCCATTGAATTTTCAAAGTACATGTACATGTATATACCATCATGATTTATGAATTTGTTCTTCTTGCCACTAGTTTGACCCTCTCCCTGGAAAAATCTAGATTCATACATTTACTTAGCATTGCGATATACCCAAGTTTACAGTGTTTGAAATACAACATGTAGTATTTTGTTAATTTTTCTATACAAGCAACTGAATCTAGTGATCACGGGTGCATGGCTTCTATGAAGCGTCATTTAAAGAGTGATGGTTGTGTGCTCAAGAATAATTTCCTTTGCTATCATGTTCACCAGGAAATACACTAGGTCCACTCGATGGAAACACTTAAGATTGTATATTTCATTAAATAAGTCTTTTTTTAAAAAAAACAAAACGATTGCAACATACATGTTTGAACTACAAAAAACTGTTTTCATATTAAGACAAATTATTGGGATTCGATCTGATCGACTTCTTTTGTGGAACCCTGCATATTGATCACAAGACTTGACGGTAACCGAAAAGAGGGGGGGGGGGTAAAAAAAAAAACCACAAAAACTACCCAAAAAAAGTTTAACAAATAAAGAGGAGTAAAAGCGTTGATTATAAATAAAAAGGAGCAAAAGCGTTGATTATGGATGATATTATCCTAGGTATCTACCGGGGCAGTAGGGGCTGCAATCCGGATACATCCAATCCCAATACATGCCGAGGCTTTACGGGGCAGCAATATGAATATGACATAAGAGCGATATTCTTCCAATTCGTTTGAAAACTAGTACATGTAGGCCTAGTAGATATTATGCAAATACATGTATATACATTTATTTCAAAACACAATTCAAACATTCTCAGAAAATATACATGTACGAATTAATTGTAATGTCCTCTGGTTTTCATGAAGTATTGTGTTTGTTTTTCTTTTAATAAAATATGCGGGAATGAGCCGCATCCGTATAATATGTGAAAATAAATTTGCAAAATAATGCTTTAGGGATCTAACTGAATCATTTGCAATTGTGTTATTGGTCGTGTTCAAAATTCACTTCTCGGGCCATGCTAATTATGCGTGAGTTGGATGAAACATAACAGATGGCAGGATTACCACAGGACCACTGCCGATTATTCGGATCCGGGACATAAACAAAAACAAAAACAAACAAACAAAAAATCCCGAAAACAATAGAACAGAAAAAAACCAACCTTGCTGACTACGGGTCCATCTGGGTTAAACATGTGCAAATGGCGAAAGAAATATTTTTCTTGTCAAATGATGTTTATTGATTAGTGAGTAAAATTACAACTTTTTAAATTTTACAATTAAAATTCTCAGAATTTCAAAGATATAATTATCAAC
>JACSZP010031328.1:2077-13221 GCA_016161895.1 Pinna nobilis
AATATTCAACAGTATAGACAGACTCTACAATCCTACTGATTTAAAGCGTAATGCTAAATTGATCAGGGATGAAGGCTCCTTCCAGAATGCTTAAGCAAAGAAGAAGTAAATATTCATTGTGACTTTTCAGAAGGCTGAAGATGTTTTTCTTTGTTAACCGTATTATCGAATAGCTCATGGGAAATATGTTATATCACTCTCTTATACATGTAATGTTATTAAATCATGGACTGGATCTTTTTAGCTGGTTTATACGAGGAAATAAATAAACAGCAATATAACATAATCAGGTTAGCAAAAGTACTTCTACATATTATTTGTTTTACCCTTCACTACAGGTGGGCGTTCAAATGGTATTGAAAAAATACAATCCACAGTTTTACAAATTACATAAAGGTAATGTGCCGCATCGCAGTAGTGTGATTCATCCACCATTCAGATGTTCTAAGACAAGTTTGGATTTGGATCTATTACTGATGTTTTGAGATATAATTTTCTTGATGTTATATTTTTTTGTCTACTTACTTATAAATGCTTTCGTCAGAGTCCACCAGACTGCCGTTAATCAGTTGATAAGGTAATGCTATTTTATCGTTCTCAAACATATTGTCCATGTAAGTGATAGAATCCATGCCAAGGGGCTGAAATATTTTCTCAGTCAAAAGTTCTTGGAAAGGTTTTCCTCCCAGTACCTCCGCCACATAACCGGCGAACAAGTACATTATATTATTATATATATACTTGTCTCGGAAAGGTGCAACAATAGGTAAATACTTTAAACGCCTGAAAATAAGAAAAATAAGCATAACTGATATCACCAACAACTTCGAATTTCATGGATGAAAATTAATACGAAACCACGAGTGGTATACTTAGAGCTAAAAAGTACGGCAAATATTAGACGATATCTATTCATCTATTCATTATTGGTATAGCTCTGGAAAAAATATCTTGACTACTGAAGTCGAGTTCAAAGAACATTTGTGGCGGATTCAATACTTTTCCAGGTACCTGATGCCTACTTAAAGTATCATCTGAAGACCATCGCCAGGGACCAAGCCATTATGACAAATATTTCTGTTGAGCTAGCCAAGTAAAAAATGTTTACGTATCTGGCATTGATAATTGATTAAATGACCACAAACACTATCTAACAAAGTATCCACTCATTTACTTAAATAAATTCCATTCAAAGAAGGCTTCAATAGTTCAATTTTCATCTTAAGCTATGACCGCTTTCATAACTTCTAGCTCATTTCCACAGGATACCTCCTTATAATCTAACATCGTACCTGATATCGGACATTTTAAATGGCCAGCTTTAACTCAAGTTTTCTTCTGAAACTGGAGCTTTGGCTTTTTGACAGACGTAATTTTCAGAAACGACCGTGAGACGTCAAATACGCACCAACATTAGACCTTTTCATAATTTTATATTCTCATTTAATTTGGTCATCTTAAAGTTAAACGAAATTTGTCCGGACCGTTTAACTACAAATTCAATTCAATATCAGACTTTCATTCCCACTAAAATTATACAAAATTTCATTTAAATCGGCAATCCCAAACTTATATTATGATCTTGAAACCATCTAGGCATCCACACAATATACCACTCAGCTTTCACTGTGACAAACTAACAGCTATATTTCGAATTGAAACATATCTTACAAAGGTTAAGATATTTTTATTCAAATGTATTGAAATAAAAACTTCGACCATTTTTTGGAAACACGAAGAAGACCTACCCAGTGAGTTCTTTTATCGAAGAATTGGCATTAGGAAACCCGGCTGTCATGAGATAGTCAACAGCCCTTAAGCCAGTGCGATGTGACAGAATGTCTATAAAGGTTAAGTCGTCGGTTCTAAAGTCACCTGGTAATTTGAAGTTTGGACCCAAAATATCTGTCAATTTTGTGTCCCAATCCAATCTACAGAATAAAAGACACGTAAATATTAAGAATATGTATATATGTGCATGTTTATAATCAAGGATTCAATAGATTTAGTACTGTTAAAAACATTTTAAAAAACCCCGAGATTTTGTCATTAAAAATTTGCTCAAATTTCTAGAATGAGTTATTTAAAAAAAACACAGTCTAACCTGCCTTAGCGACCCACTGAATTAAAGAAAAACCTGTCTTATGTGACCTAAACCCCAAAATGGCTTTTTCCTATATAAATAACCCGAATTAATAGACCGCCTGTCATATGTGACCCTTTTTGCTCCTTCCCTTGGACGGTCTCAGTCAAACATGTTTGACTGTAGTTTATTTTACACATCAAGTTAAAAGCACTTGTGTGAGATGTTCATTTTAATCAATTTTCGTTTCAAAATGTTCATTCTTTACATAGATATAAAAAAAACCATCACAAATCTAGGAATCATTAACTTGCGGTAGCGAGTGATTTTAGACACGAAAGTACGTGTAAAAAAGCAACTTCACGTAACTATAAGAAAAAGTGGTTGAAACGAATACAATATGCCGTCTTATTACTGATTTATTATGTAATGTAGAAGAGCACAACGGTTTATGTAGTTTTAAATAATTATGTGGAGTTAGCACATTATAAAGCCGATTTATCTGTCATTGTAGAAAAACGTAGCTTTGAAATTATAAGAGTAGAAAATGATTTATATATCATTACTGGTGCTAGGACACTTTCGTAGACTGATCTGATACAAATGTATATCAAACATATCCGTGAGTATGGTTGTGTGGTATTGTGTTGTAGGTTTGTGTGCATGTGTGTGCATAAGCATGCAGATTTACAAGCGTATGTGTTAGTGTTTGAATATATGTTTATACATGTACGGTTTGGGCTTTAAATTCCATGGAAGTGATATGATTGGAGGTCGGCTTCCTGTTATATTTGGTATGTAAATGCAACAGCGGTCATACACTGCGTCCACTTTTTATACGAGTTAAAGTTAACTTAAAAAAGTAGAAATGTTCGATTTTTAAAAGGAAAAAATCTGTTTATGGGTGCGCACTCGCGTGTTTGTAGATGTGTCCATTGAGAGAGAATACTGTACCCACTTTCCACCTGCTTGTTTGTCTTCTGTCATAAGAACTCCTAATAAGGCCACAGTCATTGCCTTCCCCACTGACGCTATATTGGACACAGTTGAATCATCAAAGACGCGGCGTGTCCTCAGATCCGCAAATCCATAGCCCTTTGTGAGCACCTCATCTCCCTTAACAATGGCTAGACCAAGACCTACAAGGTAATTACAAATACTAGTAGGGGTGGCATTCTTCATCATACTTAAATTCAAAGATTTGAAAATCAAAAAGTAATATGTAATTTTATTTAAAGAGTTGTTGATATCAATTCAACAGAAATTGACACTTTCTAGAACTCGTAGGGTTTTTGTGGAACATTTGCGACGGATGTTGCACGCCAACATAGGACGTTGGCACCTTCCGCATACCTGATCCCACCCCGTTAGGGAGTTGAAGTTGTTTTCCACCCTGTGACCGCTATTATTCTAGACTTGTCTTATTTTTAGGACTTTGATTTTTGTATATCGGTTTGTATTTCTTCAATTTTATTCTATAAAAATGCACAGTGCCATCTGCGTATTTAATGTTAATACCGAAATGCTAGAGAGTATCTTCTATTCAGAAAAAATGTGTCAGTCATATTCATCATGTAAATTAGATATCGCTTCATTTAGAAGTCGCCCTATTTTAGGTTTACGCTGTGTGCTGCGCCATGTATGTTACTAGTGTATATGCCAAGGCGTGTAATATAAGAGGGGAGCGAGTTTGGAAAAAAGTCCTTTGTTATATCAGTAACCCATGATTGAAACATACAAATAAAATCAAACTTTTTGTTGCTTATATTGGTTACACGTATGGGCCAAGCGTAAATGTATTTCTAGTTAAGTCTTAAATTGTTTTAGTATCAATGAATAATATGCACTTGGTTAGATGATTACGTATAATAAATGTATACATCGCGCGGATACAGACTGAAACAATTATCCATCTCATTGTGATTTAAATATGAGAGAAAAATAATAAAAGCCAGAGAAAGAAAAGGGTAATTGGGAGAAGCAGTGTAAGCACGGGAAAAATGAGAGGCAAAGAAAGAAATCATTCAAGAATAAGTGAAGTATTGTATATTACAGAATAAAATGATATAATTACCTGGTATTTTTCTGCATTGCATCATCGACTGTACAAAGTTGTCTACTAATTCCTCTTCAGTTTGTGTCAGAACCGCACCTTCAGTATTGGTCATAAAGCTGTACACGACAAATACAGCCATCGATAGCCTCTTCAGTCGACTCATGTCGTATTTGTTGTTCAAAAGTCGCTCTGTTGTGTAAATGTATCTGGATTCCAGTAAGTTGCAGCGTTATCTGTAGGAAGCAAGTTCTTGAAGCATCATCCCTGTAGTTGTGCATGGAGTGGTATGTCTTGGCGTAAAACTACCTATGCTATAGCTGACACAATTGTTAGCTAAAGTAATCACAAGGATTCAACATCTGGGGCAATGTAGTAGTCATATGGCTTACGATCTTTGCTCATGGCAATATTTAACTAGTTAACTGTACATTTAGGACTTAGGGCGTAAAATACTCGATCTGGGTTGAGGGATGTCCTTGAGTTGAAATTCCAAATGTTTTAGAACAATAAAATGTTACATTTGTATAAGCATAAGGGATAGTCGGATATAGATGTCGCGTAAAGCAATCGACTAATGTGTCAGTTTTAAAGCTTAATTAGATAGAAACAACTCAGTTTATCTAATTCAATTGGGAGACTGATAGGGAAATATCAAAAAATGATACAACCTAGCATACATTAGTATTAAGTATACTGAAACACCTGAGTAATTGACATTTTGGTTCATTTTTATTTGATTGATATTTTATAATCATATGACAATTTTCAATGTTCTTTCGAATTCCTTTAGAGTATGTGCGTAAAGAGCAGGTTCTTATAATATGATCGCCTGAAAATTAGCAGTATTCCTCTTTTGTACAGAGCTATCTTACTTGCTAATGTGTTCTGTAAGTATAACATTTCTGTTTACAGACGGAGTTCTTTAAGTTTTTTCAAGGCACAGTGTACATACTGGAAATATTTGCTGTTACACAAGTGTTGCGTTATGTAGGGCATGACAACCCACATTACTGACACTCAGTGGGGTGATTTTTAACATTGCAAAACATTCTATGCACATCTGCATATTCAGCACGCGTGTGTTAACACATCAACTCTGCAAACTGTTGACCGAAGCATACGTAGTTGAACTTTTTATTACTCAACATAGGTTCTCAATGGTGTTTACAGTCTGTTATTTAACAAACACAAGTGCATATATCATTGGAAATCGAGGATACGTTCGATCATAAACGTAATGCGAAGATTGTTTTATGTTACTGAGCGTCCTTTCTGCGGGCACTAAAGTTTTGTACACTTTAATTATATTCTATATAAGTTCTGCTGTGCATAGAAGTAGTCACAAATACAGAAGAATATAAACTGTACAACTTGTAGCCCATGCCTCTAACGTTGGGTGAACAGCTCTACCCGACGTGGTCAGTTCGAACCCGAGACAAAGACTACTACCTTATTTACAAAACAAAAACTATACACATACAATTTTAAACAGGAAACCTAACAATATTAACTAATTAAGCCGCGAGATAAAGATGTCACTACTCCCAGGACAAAGGAATAGCACTGGGTGTCAGTGGTCTTTGATATTTCCCCGTTGGCTTTACTTACATATAAAAACATAAAGTTACCTAATAGAATAAGATATATGCACATTTAAATAAAAGAGGAATAGATGGTAAATTAACTCTAATTTACAGAAGGGCTTAATGGTCGAAATCTGTCAAGGGCAGATTTTTCCTGGCCATATTTATATAGATTTAAAATAATCTCATTCAAGAATTATATTTTATGAATAAAATGAATTTAAGTGATGTATATTAAGTAATAACACATTAAAATACTGTCTTTATACACTGTATGTAAATAAATCTTGTATCTCTGCAATTTATGCCGAGTTTAAAAAGAAAAAAGAGAAGTTTTAAAAAGAGTTGTATTGATCACTTGGGGGGGGGGGTCAACCCACTTTCGCAAGCAGAATCCTCTTACCATTTATAGGAGGCAATATTTTAGTTTTTGGTAAAAGGAACATATCTGGTAATTAAGTTTCGGTACAAGAAAATAGAATGAGGATTATGAAGGTGTAGGACGACTATAACCTTATTCCAAGAGTCTTACTCCAAGACTTTGGTAACACAACGTGCCTTATCGGATAGTGCATTATCATACAGATGCCGGATATACTGGAGTTCCGAATTTCATAGTTCCACTTTAATTCTTTTAAGAAACATAATTTTTATGTAACTTATGTATTTACACGTTATGTCTTTTGGCGCCCAGGTTTGTATAAAGAGACTTTTTCTTATGGCAGGAAAATTAATTCAAAATGCCGTTCAACGTGCGCTTGTCATTACTTGACACCTCGTTTTCTAGTGACCAAAAACCGGTCGAACTCTTCAGCTTTCATAAAAAATACTAAAACCAGGCCTTGTCATGAGTTTTTAATTTGAATTCCTGAAGCTTTATCACATTCAGGTTATAATTTCAGATGTGTTTTAATCTACAACACGGGTTTCTTCTGTTAAGATCTATAGATTATCCATCTTGCATTTCATCTTAGCTTTAATGATTCGGTAGAATATCGTAAATTCGAACAATCTTGCAAACCTTGACAATTGTTGTATACTTAGTCAGCGGCATTTTTTGATAGAACATTTCAATTGTTTGATGTTTCTTTAGATGTAGTCCTTGCATGACTAACTGGACGGGGAGCATCTCGTCTCTCAATTAGTGCTGCAGTCCAACCCTAAATTGAGCTGCTACCCACTACTTTACAAACATACCTATGAGGTTACTGATCCTCTCAATAAATGTGACAAAGGTGAGGGACTACGTTGTTGAAAGCGCAATGCTCTAACCATGCGGCCACGGAGGAGGCCACATCCCACGTAAAATGGAACGTAGTGGAGATTAAAATGTTGTATGTGTCGTTTGTTCATTTGAGTTGTCAAGAACATAAACCCCCAAATTACCATAAAACGACATACGTTATTTGTTTAGCGATTTTTATGTCATTGAGTAAATATCCAACGAAAATACTCCTCTTAAATTTGATATATCTAAAAATATGGGTCACACAAACAAGCCCTTTTGAATTTTCAGAATTTACCATAAATCTTGAATACATTTGTTTTATGTAAAGAGTGAATGAAAGTAACTGTTTTAGACATTTAAGTTCTTTTAAAGATAGTTAGTTTACATTAGGATTGGTTGCAACCCTTCAAAACGCTGGCATACCTAGATTTTTTTTATTTTGTTATAACTTACCATATCATTTGGGCGTAATTTTCAGCTCTCAATGAAACATTGATTCATTTGATTGAATCTCCTTTTAGTAAAAGCTGTCAACATTCCAAAAGAAATAATTTTAAATGACAGTTAATTTACACAGATAAGAATCTAAGCCTCTGTTGAATAGTTTTATTTCCAGTTGCTTATTCACACATGTGTTTTATGTCATAGTTGATATTTTTTTATATTCTCCATATACGTCTTTTTATCAGCGTATGCTGATTAATTTTGAACAAGACATTGTCTTGATTTAGCACAACTAAATCAAATGTTTCCGTTTCTACAAAATGGAAGAGTAATAATCAAACGGTCAATCCCTATAATGAAGGGCCAATTCCTGAAATTCTGTTCATGACACATGGTCTTGATATCATAACCATGTGTACCAAATATTATCATTCTATCTAAAACACACAGATACGTATGCTCCATATGTATCTTTTTTAAGAAAGGGCAATAACTCTGCAATTAAAGGACCAATCCCTATAGTTTGTGTTCTTGACATACCGACTTTTTGCCATTACCATATATAGCAAGTTTCATCATTTTATCTTAATTGCATAGATGGTTCTGCTGTAGTTAGTAATTTTTTAACAAAGGGCAATGACTCTGCAATGAAAGGGCCTATCCCTGAAATTTTGCAAATGACATATCGTCTTGATGTTTTAATCATGTATGCCAAATATATTCATTCTATCTCAAATACATACTTATTCTCTAGAACGATTTTTTAACAAAAGACAATAACTCTGCAATTAAAGGACCAATCCCTTTAATTTTTGTTCACGGCACATCGTCTTGATGTTAGTATCATATATACTGATTTTCATCATTCTATCTTTATTACATAGATAGTTATGCTCTTGACGGTATTTTAAACAAAGGGCAATAACTCTGCAGTTAAAAAATAAAGTTCTATTTCGAAAGCTTCAAGTTCGATGATAAAAAGACCGTGAGCAAATATAAAACTTTTGCTGCGCATCAAGTTGCTTAAACTCATTAAAAATATGTAACTACCATCGTCATTCAGTGAAAAATTAATCTCAGTATATACGGCTATAAATACAGGTATTGGTATTTACTTTGACAAACTAAAAAATTTTATTGAACTTCTATCGTCGAATAACTAATGCCACAATAGTATTGAGTACACAAGTACTGATTTAAGAGGGTCAGCAAGGAAACGATATTTTCCACACGTAAACATCCAATAAGCCAATACAAAATATGACATCCAGTAAACCAATATCATTAACCGGAATATCAGTGTTACAGATGATGAGTGATAAATTACACAACTCGTCGTGCGTCTTTCACCTAACAAGTCTCTCTCTCTCTCTCTCTCTCTCTCTCTCTCTCTCTTCGTATTTGACTTAAATACGCGACATGACAGGAACCGAGCATGGAGCAGGCACACTCTTTGGGAGCAACTTACCTCACTCAAGATTTTGTACTGCGGGCTGTGTTGCTTTATTTGTAGTTTTCTCTCCTGATTTTGAGATTAAGAATGTTATCTTAGTACATACAGCTGGAAACTTTTCTACAACCGCAGATATTTTTGTTTTTTACGAATTCATCGACTCAGTTTCGCGATTTTAAAATTAAGAATTGGGATTTCCTTCATGTGACTATTTCAAAATAACAAAAGACTTTTAAAGATGGTATGATAATTTTAATTGAAATTGTTAGAAGCAATATAAAAATTTCCAATGGCTAAAATCAACAATTCAAAGGACTTGAGTCCCTTTCTCAAGGGAACACTGTGACATAAGACAAAATATCACAATTTTGTCTCACTTATCACCTGAAATACATTCTAAACTCCAATTACTAAATTTAGAATAGGGACACATATTTTACCGTGATATTCCATACATATGTTAAAACTGATGGTATAATGATTTTTCGGGAGGGGGGAGGTGTATAACAATTTTCGAATTATAAATTATTCAGAATCAGTGTTGAGCAACACCGACGGAAGCATAATGTATTTGTGATTGTAAAGACGTATTTTAATATAACGATGAATTTAATTGTTACGGAAACTATATATCAAATACAAAACGTGTATGAAATTCAATTCACGTAGCCTATAAATTTACCACTTCATTTCAACAATATTGTCAGAATACTAGAGATATATTATAGATTCACACTTAATTACTAAACATGCTAAATTTAGAGAAAAAGCGAATAATGTACTCATAACAATACATAAATTAATACAGTAAAGAGCAGTTATCCTTCTTTGCAAACATTCGACTTCCAACCAAACAACATATCAAGACTTCAACTGAACAAATCATTAACAAATTCAAAGTTTTGTCTGGGACAGATCAATCCGATATTCAGAAATACAAATCCGTAATCCAATAAAGTAAAAAGTATGGTCCTTTCCAAGTGTATTGTTCCGCTATTAATTGCCCTAACCGAGAATCTTTCACACATATGGTTACGTGGTCGGAAGTCAGCAAAGGGTTTCAAAGTCCTTAATAGTACTCTGGTCCATTGAGCACTGAAGGGTATTTATCCTACTGTGTTATGGTTGGTACCGAGCATCATTATAAGAGGTCATCCGAACGACCTATAACTTTTACTTCAAATACTACCGAATGCTTGGCGGTATGTAGCACTTTATACTTATGTTAAGGGATTCGTTTTGCAAAAGCCCGAACTTGTCTTGAGAGGTTTTGGGGTATTGGGGACTTTCCCACTGCTCTCCCTACTTTACTGATATATAATATTTACCTACAGATAACCAAATATGTGAAAATGACACAGTGACCCGACTGTTGAAACTTTTACCTTGTTAGACACCAGGTTCGACTTCCAGTCCACGACAAACTTTAGTTGTTTACATTGGAAACGAAAGCAAAAGTCACAGATATCTTTAACATTACCTTAAAAACTAAGGGTCCGTGTCATAGTAGGTATGTATTACGATTCACTGCTGAACATAGACCAAGAACCATCTGGCAGTCAGTGATGTTTCCGTGCAAGTGAAAGATGTGAACGAGCGTGTGAACTTTCAACAAAATTATAATAACAACAAATCAAACTGTATCATGGTTACTATAAATCGATAGATTAATAAAGATTAGAAATAGGAAAGGCATAACGCTATGAAATAATGCGCCTAGTTCTATCAATAACTTTTTTAATTTAATCATATATGATGTAATATAAAGTCATGATTATAATGTATACTAACATTCATAGATAAATTTCTAGCATTATACCATTAACAAAAATAATCGGTGCTTAGACATAAAACATTCACTGTGATTTGCATGAAGACGACATGTTCAACGAATCTAAAACTTTTATAGACATGCATGTTATGTGAATTGAAATCAGTAACACATG
The DNA here is from genome assembly GCA_016161895.1 of Pinna nobilis. Taxonomy (NCBI): domain Eukaryota; kingdom Metazoa; phylum Mollusca; class Bivalvia; order Pterioida; family Pinnidae; genus Pinna; species Pinna nobilis. The sequence continues at coordinate 12,871 of JACSZP010031328.1, forward strand.
TAAGTTTCCAACGAAATAAAGTATATTTGTCACAAGTTACAACATCAAATATTTTGTCTACGATTTGCTTTTTAGACTGTATCGTATGGTATTGTTGTTCATTGTCCCACTCAAGAATATTTCACTCATCTGGAGACGTCATCGTGTGCCGGTGAAGGTCAACAAATTTTGCCTATGCTCGACGCTGCTAGCCGTAGAGCAGGGAGGGTTCTTTAACGTGCCAACACCTACTGTGACAAGGGGCCTCGGGTTTTACTGTCTCATCCGAAGGACAGAGACGGCCAACCGCGAAGTGGCGCTAACGCGGCTCGAACCCGGATCTTCCGATTCGCAGTCGAACACACTAACCAC
>JACSZP010031334.1:0-10864 GCA_016161895.1 Pinna nobilis
TAAAGTGATATATCTGAATAACAAGGAATATTTTTTACATCAAGAAGGAGAAGCACTCGTTAGACTGTAAGAAGGTGGATTTTTGACTTGCCGAACGTTACTAGTAATTCCGTATAACGGCCAGCGAAAGTCTCACCCGTCATACTAAATTGGACGGATATTTTGCGCATATTTTCAAGCTGAGGTTTTCGGGGAATTTGATATTTTTGTCCTTTCTGCCATAACTTCAACACAATTGTGACACATATGAAAATTCTCAATTAAAAAAATAGAGGCAATCTTTTCACGATTTTCATTTTTTTCTCAATCGTCCATCTCTGTCAATCTGATTGTGAACGAGAAGGTATGAAATAGACCTGCTCAATATCTTTTTCTGAAGTTAACAACAAATTGTTTGCTATGTGAAGTGATTTTTAGAATGATCAAATTGAAAATATGTAGCTGTCAACAGATACGAATTGATAATTTCTCACGGCATACGCATTCTGAATACCTTACCATCTGTGCAATTTGCTCCGCTCCAGTTTTCAGTGCACTTACAGTTGTATGAACCAGGAGTATTTTGACAACTACCGCCATTTTTGCATATGTTAGTCTTGCATTCGTCGATATCTACAAATGACAATTCTGAACAAATCGCAGATCGAAATGCAAAAGAATAATTATGCATGAATGTGCGTTACTTAAATGACTCATAGTATGTTGTGCGGGTGTCCTCTTTTGATATGAGGTAAGCAAAATTTCAGACTTAATAATGCAAACCTGTGCCAGTAAATCAGGTTTATTTTTTATTTATTTTCTGATATTGATTAGCCAATTTTTATTTATCGTTAAGATTACTGTTAAAACAGTGAATTTTCTTCTAATCGGGATGCTCTTACATCTTAACTATAAATAGGAGCCTGTTCTAATATATTCGATAACATTATTAATGAATATATCCAACTATAGATCCCGTTTTCCCCCTTTTTTTTTGTATCAAACTACTGACTTACACCGGTAAACTTAGTATTGTTCTGATGCAAAAAATCACCATCCCATCAAAACTTCTAGTAATTCTCAGCAGAGTACACATACTATGATTACCACATAGTTTCCCATACTGGTCGTAATAAAAGCCATTTAACATAAAAAGTGATAACTATAATCAAATATATATATATTAACTTTCCAGTTGGTATATGTTTTATCTTTGGTCTGGAATATCTAAACAATACACATTAGTTCTATTACGGATTACATAATTCTTACACTGAAGATGCATCTAGCCAAACGTTTGGTACAATGTGTTTACAAACACACAGAGAAATGACCTGCATTAAATACCGATCGATTCCAAGCGTATGAACTGATATATCTGAATAAGAATGATTTTTATATTGGGAAGGAGAACTCGTTACACTTCGTGAGGAACTCTTTTTCTTTTGTTTACCTACCGAACGCTGATAGCAATTCCGAATATTGGCCGCAGAATGATAAGTCTAACGTGCCTAACTAAATTCAACTAATGTTTTTGCGCAATTTTCCAAGCTCGGGTAAATAGGAAATTTTGATATTGTTTTCCTTTCAACATTGCCAACTACATTGATTGTGAAACATTGTCAGACCAATATATAGTCATATATAGTCTCATTAAACTTCCTCGCTTGTTTCATCCGTAGCCTTATCTAAGCAATCGATTTATTTACGCGTCATTGTGATTGTGAAGATATAGCCCTGTCGCGCGAGACATGTTCATTTTCTTACTTTACGTGTACTAGATCTAGAGTTACGAAAGAGCGATAACTCGTCATTATGTCTATAGTGAAAATTTGAATTTGTGTCCAAATACGGTTAACACAAGGATATAGCTACTTAAAATTTGAAAGTTCACAATTGGAAAATAGAGGCCATTTTTCAATTCATATTTTCTAAAACGTCTCTTTCTTTCATTCTGACCGTGTGGGAGAAGGTATGAACTATAGCTGGTCAATATCTTCCTTCCCAATTAATACCAATTTTGTTTTGCTATTTTAATGATTTATAGAATGATTAATTTGAAAATATGCAGCTTTCGATAGATACAAATTATTCGTTTCTCACATCATACGCAATCTGAATACCTTACCATCGGTGCAGTTTGTTCCGCTCCAGTACTCGGTGCAATCACAGTTGTATGAACCAGGGGTATTTTGACAACTACCATTATTTCTGCATATGTCGGTCTCGCATTCGTCGATATCTACAAATGATAGTACTGATGTAATCAAATATTGAAATGCAGAGGAACATGCATAAATGTGTTTTACTCAAATGACTCCTGTCTAAAAGAAAGAAAGCTGTGGCGTTACTGCGTCCTCTTTTGACAAGAGTTTAGCAAAATTTCAGACTGAAAACTTTAATTCTGTGCCAGTTTAATTAGGTTTATTTATTCAAACATGAACGAAAAATCTAAATTCCAGGTTGTTAGATATGTAAAGAAAGCCACTTTGGAATACTCTTCAATGGTCATTAATGTTTATTAAATAACTAGTGACGGCAAGAACAAAATCTAACTTTGTCAAAAATGAACAATACGGTACGAGAATAAGATAAGAAACGAAGTTGTTCATCGCCGATGAGCTAATATAAATGCCACGAAGACAGGAAGAGTACTAAACTCTGAAATGTCGCGGATTGGAACAGATCAATAAACCCTGAAAATAATCAGTCACATTCTATCATAATCCAAGAAAGAATCCAGTTTTGTAAAAGCTATAAATAGCGAAAATAAAAAAACACCATGAAAAAACACAAAGTAAGACGCGCTTACAAAGGATTCGTTTTCCGATGGGTTCTTTTTGTCAATATTATTTCATATGTAAATAAATACAAATTTAATTGTCTCTAGGATGGTGATATGTAGGCAAGTTTAACCACCTTCCCCCAAAGCAGAAAAAAATATTCGAGGCAGATTTCTCATGTCCTATATCGGTAAAATCAAGAGCCGTAAAACTTTAAAAGTGATACTTTCAGTTAAGCAGAATGCATTTTCCCTCAACGCATTACAAAACTCTTCATGATGAAGGCGCGATTAGCCTTTACTTAAGTGTTAGAACAACGTTTTTACAAACACACAGACAGGACGACGTATACATTAACTTTTGACAAAGTTAAAGCGTATAAACTGATATATCTTAATAATATCTGGATAAAGTTTTACATTAAGGAAGACAACGCGTTAGACTGTGTGAGGAGCTGAATTATTGTAACTTGCCAAACGTTAATATCGGCTGCAGAATGATAAGTCTCACCCACTTAACAAACTCTAACCAACCTTTTTGCATATCTCATACTCAGGACCCAGTTGCATAATGCATCAAATTAACTTGTAGTAAACCTCTAACTAAAAGTTAAAATTTCAACATGTAGTTAGCTATCTTTGTGGTTTAAATCCATTGCAGAATTGTGTTCTTGGTTTATTACAAGTTAACTAATAAAAGATTGATTTAAGGATCACCACAACCACCACCACAGTTTTAACCATGCGTTTATTCATAGCTCAATTTAACAACGAACAAATCTCTTGTGTAACTGGGTCTTGGTAATAAGGAAATTGACATTTTTATCCTTTCCACAATGACTACTACTTTCAGTGGGATACACAGTCTCATCAACCTTCCTCGCTTTTTTCATCCATAGCCATGTTTACATCATCGAAAAATGTACACGTCCTTGTGAATGTCCCGAAAAAATCGCTTTGTCTCCCGAGACCTTTTCTTTTCCTTACCTTACGTGAACATAAGTTTTCAAAGAGCAAAAACTTTGTCATAGTGGCAATGGTGTATGTATTTTAATTTGCATCCAAAGTACGTTTACCATACGGAAGAAGCACCTTAGAAATGGAGGGTTCACAGTGAGAAAATATGGACAATCTTTTACAATATTTTTTTCCCGACCGTCCTTCTCTTTTAATCTGACGGTAAAGAAGATGACATAAAATAGACCTTGTCAATATCAAACTCTCCAGCTTATACCAAGTTTTAACTATGTGTAGTGTTTTTTTTTAGAATTACTGATTTGATATAATGCAGATCTCGACAGATACGTGTTGTTGCTCTCTCACAGTGTACGCAATCTGAATACCTTACCATCGGTGCAATTAATTCCGCTCCAGTACTCAGTGCAATAGCAGTTGTATGAGCCAGGAGTATTTTGACAACTACCATTATTTCTGCATATGTCGGTCTCGCATTCATCGATATCTACAAAAGACTATTCTGAAGTAATCGAAGATTAAGGAAAAGGAATACTCCCAAATAGAATTATCGAAATGCTTATCCGTTTTGGGAGAAAGAACGAAATCTCAATTCGAGTGTTCATGCCTATTGATATACATGACGAAGTTTGCCGTGGTGTAGATGTGACGTGACGCTGGAAATGAAGACAGAATATAATATGAATGACGGATTGATACGAACTGTATCAAAATAAAATAAAAGAGCCAGAATGATAAATCATAATTTTAAAAATTTACAATCATAGCCTGTGCCGTCTGAGCTCCCTGCACTTGTTAGCAATGAAAGAAATGTATCTCGAATAAATTGTCAGACGCTTAAACGGGCTAGTTCATCAGCTTGCGGTTAAACCCTCGGGTGAAAGAAGAAAATATCTCCCTCGCAAAATTGTAAATTTCCTCGTCCAAATGTGAGAAATATCTGTCTTGCAACCTGTCAGTTCAATTCAAGCCGCTGAAGTCACTCTACATACATGTATACTTAAACTACTTTTGAAGTAATTTATTCCCTTGAATAAAATGGTAAGGTAACGAACAGTGATCGATATGATAATTCTTATAAAAAAGACAAATATAAAGAATTCGGCAAACATGGTCCCTAGACACACCACAGACGGGATCATGTATCTAGGAGGAGAAAACAGTCCTTGTTGATCGGTCACGCCTGCCCTGAGCCCTATGACTTGATGTGGTAAACGGAATAATCTGGTCAAAATCAGTAAGTAAAGAACGGTCTGACAACTGGTATGAAACACAATTGTAGAGTATTCGCCCAAATAGTAGGTCGTGTTAACAAACCAGAATTCGTTTCCCACAGTATACGCAATCTGAATACCTTACCATCGGTGCAGTTTGTTCCGCTCCAGAACTCAGTGCACTCACAGTTGTATGAACCAGGAGTATTTTGACAACTACCGCCATTTCTGCATATGTTAGTCTCACATTCGTCGATATCTACAATGACAATTCGGAAGTTATCAAATACAAAGGAATAATTATCTTATGCATCAATTGGTGTTAATCAAATGGATTCTGGTGTATAATGCGGGTAAAAAAAAAACAAGCATTGGCGTCAACGGGTCCAATTTTTATAATAGTTAAGCAAAATTTCAGACCGAACATTGAAATTCTATGTCAGTACATCAGATTTATTTATTTAAGGATCAAAGGATACTCTAAACATCTGTCACGTTTTAGTTTCGGGTTGCGGAAATACCCTCGCTAATTCACCCAACAGAGAAACAAGCAAGAGAAAAGGACAACATGCTCACACACTGCACAAAATAGTCAAGTACCCGAACAAACACAAGTGAAATATTAACACATAAACAAGTATACTCATAGATGTATAGATGTCACTCTAGATCTAAAATGTAAGAATCACGATGCCTGCTGCAATCCATCCTTATTGCCAAACGTGATCATGGACATTGACGGTAATTGATCGGTTTAAACACAAAGGACAGCGTACGGAATTTTGTTTGACGGAAAACAAATGTCAATTCAATCTCATAGGCGTTGCACAAAAATATATATTGATGCAATGCTGTCAATATAACCTTTTCACATAGACTGTATCGCATCAATGCTCACCTATAATATAGATATTACCGCTGCCAGTCTCACCTATACGTATAAACACACGGGTATTCAAATTATTTTCGCCTTAAAAACAAATGTATGTCTAACAAAACTACATTGACTAGCGCGAGTGCAACTACATTGTATACCTATATATACGGAATTTACCTGTATACATAATACAGGTAAATAACACATGGCAATAAATTGAATAAACAAAGTTAAGCTTTCTGTTATTCGGCGATTTTTCTTCCTCACAAAATTTCCACACAGGATTTACACACAGCTTTTACATGCTCCTTTCCATACAGGAGCAATTTACAAGTCAATTCCCACACAGGAAATCTTCAGGCGAAGGACATACCATCTCAAACACGCTTCAGCATTCTATATACACGAACTACCCGTATAAAAACCAGATTAACAACAGTGACCATATATTGCCAAAAATAAGTTACCGCAAATAAGCTAAGGTGGGCAGAGGATGTAATAAAACAGGTCGAAATAGTAAGTTGGGCAAAAAGAAATAGTAAGGTTTGAAAAATATGTCAAAAATACAAAAAGACAAATATTAATTGTTATAATATTAGTAGAACACAAACAAACGAATACAATGCATATAACATTGTGACAATATCAGATAGTAAGATATGCAAAGAAAGCCACTTTGGAATAATATCCCATGTATGTATGATGTAACACTGTATGAGTCAACCACAGCGTACGTATATCGCGTTCGGACTCACGACCTGAAGATTAGAAGACGAACACGCTAACTAGTAAGCCACGGCGGCCCCGAAATTGAACAGACTTGAAGAATACAAAACTCAAATTTCAGTGATGGAAGCAGATCAATAATTGCAAGGTGTTAGCTTGAATGTGATGTCTATTCTGATTACAGTCGCAATAGACAATGATTTATCTTTCAGCTGTACATGTCTGTATCATGTATGCAAACCCGACCAATGCCCCTTCAAGCTCGAATGGCCCCTTTGAATATTGACAAATTATCATCTGATTTCTAATAAAAGTTGATTTTATGTTGGTAAATGTATACGTAACACTCGGAACCTTGACCAATGCCCCATCAAATCCTTGCTGAGGGTTTTGATTCGGAAATAGATATTATATTTGACATTAACCATGAATAGGCTGTTTTTTTCTTATTAGCATAACTTATTAGGTGACTGGGGACAATAATAAACACTTTTATATATCAAATTTTACTAAGAAGTTTTCAATAGCCAACAATGTCTCTCAGGTTTGGAAAATTATACAGTTTGGGGGGAAATTTTGTTGTAAAACTTCAGCTTTATCAATTGTGAATGATGCAAAATTTACCATTACCATGATTTTGCAGCTCTAACACTATGGTCTGTACCTACAACTTTAAATAAACTTATGTGAGGCATTTGACCGCTGATTTCATAGCTGTGAAAACAAGCAAACAAATAAAAACAAAGAAAGAAACGTTGAAAACAAACAAAAGCTTACCGTCGGAGCAGCAACTACCGGAATATCCTTCATCACATAGACACTCGTCACTGAATGTACCGCCATTAAAACAATGTTCATTGCAAGATATGTAATCCAATCGATCGCTGATGAGTAATCCACAATCAGCTGCACACTCGGTGAAACTCAATCCTGATGTACAGCATACGGTCCTCTCCCGAGTTTGTTCACCGACCCCACAGGTTTTACTGCAAGTTGACCATGAAGTCCAGGAACCCCACATGCATAAATGGCCACACAAAGGACTTGAGGCACTTGGAATATAATATTGAAGTGAAATAAAAATGATCAAAAGGTGACATTTCATGTCCTCATGCATTTCTTGATGCTATTATGTCCATATGAGTATCTAACCATCTCCTCATAATTACACTCATTTGTATATTTTAGCTCATTTTGTCTTCCTGGTTCAGAGACAAATATTGGATCTTTTCGTGATCTTATCTTATTTAAGTTATTACCAGTGCCAAGTGTGTTAAGCCTGAGGACATATGTACCCAGTATAAGGCCAGCAATACAGGATTTCTATAAGTTAAACCATTTAAATCCGGAGGGCATAAAATCCAGCTGCTTCCGTTGAACGGACCTTGGACCTTTAATTAATTTCCACCTGGTTCAAAGACGACTTTTAGATCTAAATCTGTATCTAATCTATTACCAGTGCCAAGTTTGTCAAACTTGAGGTCGTATGTACCTGATATAACGTCAGAGCTATTTAAGGCGTTCAACTAAAAAAAACACTGTTCCAGTTATTGGTTAGCTCGTTTCCTGTAAGATTGTTTTAATGTCCCAAGATGTAAAGGCAAATACCATACCGACCGCGACGACGCTGTATTCAATTTATTTGTGTTTACATAAAGAAACTCATTTGACATACAATGTTGAACATTTTTGTGTTCGCTCGGGTGCACAACTTACTTTTCATACTGACTTTTTTTTCTATTTATTTATCTGTTTATATATTTACTTATCCATTCATAAAGGTTTTTATTTTTTGTTTGTTTTTTTTTTTTTGCGCCACACTTAGCAGTCTATCAAACATCGACAGCATTTTAAGCTTAGCTGGTATAAGTGTGTAAGATTTTAAATTTCAGGACCAGATTGTATCAAATTTAATGTATAATTGCTCTATAAATACTTAATGTAAAATTAATGTTTATTGTATCAACCGTTTAATGACTGATTTGATGCTTTGATGCAGTATGTAATCTTACAACTTTAATAAAAGCAGGACTATTCATTAACAATGTATTTGATAGGATAGCCTCAGTGTTGTGCTTTGTCATATATCGGCGAACTGGTGCAATTCATCCGTTGTGTTTAGATTCCTTTCAACCATGTAAAAGTGACACCAGCTCTCACATCTATTTAAATCATTATGATTTTCTTAAATACGTTTATCTTCAGTGAAGTTTTAAGTATTTCTACCTCATCGATTTCTTCTGTTTGTTTGATTTTAAATTTTCTTTCCATTAAATATTAGAACACTTCTCCTTTAAGACCCCTTTGAGAATTTATATTTACAAGCAAAACACCAATTTTGATAAACAGATGAATGTTAAGTTACCTCAATGATAATCATACTTCATGACAAATCATTGATTTAATGCAAGATTTACAAATGAAATTTTAATAAAGGTCTCATACCCAACATTTTAATTTACTCATTACCTAATGAATAATAATGAATTTTAAAAAGCTCTAGTTTTAATGAATCTGTGGATTAAATGCTTTTTTATACAACAGGGTCATTTTTTAATTTTTACTGTATACTTTGAAATACAGTTTAGATTTGACTTCAATATTCAGATTAATTTAATGAGTAAGTTGGAATATTTACTTAATACATTTAGACTGAGGCAACGAAGATTCGTTGTGATCCCTTGGTAATCGTGTTCGATTTCTAATTGTGTGGGTCGTTGGTTCGAGGAAGATGGCCGTTTCTGTCTATCTGTTGAGACAGTCACTACCGAATTCTTATGTCACAATAGGTATCAATGCGTAAAAGAATCTGTTCATTAGGCGTATGCACCGAGCACGAAACAAGTCTTTTAAAAATCGTGGGCTGCAGAACCCACACCATAGCTGTAGAGTACATCCATCACCATACCAGTGGGATGTAAGGCATATTGAATAGCTATAGAGTAAATCCTTCACCATACCAGTGGGATGCCAGGCATATAAGATAGCTGTAGAGTACATCCATCACCATACCAGTGGGATGTTATGCATATAAAATAGCTGAAGAATAAATCTACCAATTACCAGAGAGCTGTATAGCCTATAACAAAGCTGTAGATTACATCTACCACATACCAGAGGGCTGTATAGCCTATAACATAGATGTTATATACATCAACCACCATATCAGTGGGCTGTAAAGCCTATAACACAGCTGTATAGTGCATCTACCACATACCAGTGGGCTGTAAAGCCTATAACATAGCTGTAGAGTACATCCATCACCGTACCAGTGAGTAATTTTGCATAAAGCGTAGCTGTAGAGCACATCCACTACCATACCACTAGGCTGTGTAGCCTAAAACATTGTCCATCTAACCATAGAGTACACACAGAGCTTATTGCTCATTCAGTATAAAAGTAAATTAGTTATCTGAAGTGATTTGTCAGATAGAAAAATAATAATTTGAACCAACAAAAGCCTTGTATTACATTAGTAGCCTAAAGCATAACTTCAAAGTATGTTAATAACAATACCATTCTGTTGTTTGATTGATTTCAAATTCCTTACATTTTCCAAAGCAAACATTTTTACGCTTTCAGGTTCTTTTTTACGAACCATCTTCCGTATATATATAGTAAACTCTGTCTAATCCGATCATCAATGGGACCGGAAAATTTGTCTGGTTTTGACAAAATTCGGATTGCAGAAAACATTATTTTAAGTAAATTTCTAAATTCTTTCGCTGGTAAAATGATGAATGTAAGTTAAAGATCCGGTACTTTTTTATAAAACTTTTAATCATACATCATCTATAAGAAATCTACGAGAAAATATCAACAAATTATCTTTTTATTAACACTAATAAAAGTTACGGTCAGCACATCCATAAACTGCGTACTCGTATGTACCCGAATGTTAACACTGCAAGCATGTTTAATGGCCCGAATACTGATATCGTCAATGTCCTCAGGTAAATACCCCTTGTGGCACCCGTGTACTCGATTGATTAAATCAAACAATAGGTCTACATGCCTCAAAAAGGTGTGAACAAGTAAATATACAGTCCTTTGTTTTCTCACTGCGACTTCTCAAGGTAATTGATCCGAAATGGACAGGTGATTAATGCATTAATTGTAAAGCAAACAATCTCAAAACACGTCCGGTTTTCAGAATAGCCAAAATCCGTATCATGCTGAGTTTATATGCTAATGAATAAGAAGGAAAATGCCGTGACCAAATAATTTTGCCGGTATAGAAAAACATGTATACTACCGTATACACATTTAAGCCATTAAGTCCTTGATTGTATGCTAGTCTCCTAAAAAAAT
>JACSZP010031344.1:0-12895 GCA_016161895.1 Pinna nobilis
AGAGGACAGCGGACTTCCTTATAAACTGACAAACTTTCTAACAAGCATGTTATTAGAATGGACTGATGACGGATTTGAACCAGAGGTGAACACCTTCGAGGTTTGTGGCGCGATGTTCTTACCCTTTGTCTACGGTGGTATCAAGTACAGTTTGCATAATACATAAAAGTTTACCTAAAAAATGATACTATCCAAAACATGTCTTCAGTTGAAGTACATTTATTTCATTAAATATTTTTCTAATTTTTTCTTTTATGCTTACTTTCCTACAATAAATTATAGAGTGCACCAAAACCTCTCTACATACCAAGTATATCTAATACCGCGACTAGACAAAATTTATTTATTTAAAACTCTGCTTCCGTTTTAGACAGCGATATTGATTTTAATAGGATATAGTGTATTACCCGCAAAGATAAAGATAATGGTTTTATATAATCCATTATTTGCATATCTTCATAAAAATCAAATGAGGATAGTTTAAAATTTCGTTTAAATGTATTTTTACTGGGATAAATAGTATCAAATGCCCACATCCACGTATTGTATGTCCTATCGCTTCAATCATCGGTTTTTAGCTCCGCTTCTCGAATTACCTTATCAGCTTTGCCAGCCGAAATTTCTAATTCTCACCTGTTTGACTGGTGACCCTTTCAGACGAGATATGTATGATCCTCTCAGCTTATTACTAATATGATAGACAACCGATTGTTATTGGGGGGAAGCAGAAGACATTATAAACCACCCGAGGCAAATTACAAGTAGGACTGCGTTTCGATTAAGAATCATCAATTTTCTAGTCTGCCACATGTTTAGTGTTAGAATTCTATTTCATATGAACTAACTTGAGCTCTAAAGGACACTAGAAAGATATTTCCTTCTGTAATATATGGCTTGATATTTCACTCCATAAAGATGAGGTTTCCATGTTTTATATGCATGTCTATGCTTGAGATATAGGAAAATACTTGTCAAGTATTATATTTCGTCAAGGGAAGAAAAAATTTCCTTGACTGAAAGCAAAGTAAAAATTTGTTCGCTGCTTAATTCATAAGAAAAACAATGTGTTTTTTCTTTCTTCATTTTTCTACTCAATGCTCAACAACTTTTTAGTTCTTTTGTATTTTAGAGAGTTGAACCTACCAAATTTCCGCAATGAAACAAAAAGTTCTTCTCTATAATTAGAATTGATAGAAGGTGGATTCGATTTCGATGCAAAGGTCAGGAGAATTTTGGATCACGGAACACTGCTCACTCAGTGACAGAGGTCTCATTAGGAGAATGGAGTTTGAATAAATAGATCGAATATTACAGCAAGCTTCTTTCTCTTTCTGGTTTGAACGTTGTGGAAGCTCTAAATGAACAAACTCTGCTTTAATTTTTTTTTTAAAATTCCATACGAACCCTGCGTCTTCCAAAGAGGGAGGAGGATCGCATCTACGTTATACTATTAAATGAACACTTGACAAGTTATGACATATCTGAAACTATGTGACATTTCACAAGATTGGAAAACCTAACTCAATATTCGCGGTTTGACACTGCTCTCGGAATCCTTAACTTTGCTACAACAACTTCCTAATAAAGTAAAGGTGGTAATATTTACCAAGTCGAAAATTGAAATTTCCTTTGAATAAGTGACACTGCTTCTCATCCTATGTGTCATAACAGCTCTCTAATACTTACTAAGTGTACTCTCAAAAAATTGGGGGCTTTTTAGTAGCGTATTTTCATATCATTTATGTTATTTGTATATCTATAAATATATTTCTTCACACTGTCCTCTTTCCGGTAAATCACTTCCTTGATTTTGAATATGTCAAAACTAACAGTGCGCTACACTTAACTTTATTTCAATTCTTTTCCGACCTTATAATACTTGTAGATATATAACACTTATAAAATCTTATTGTATACGCATAATAAACAGTTTCACTTGTTCTATTTTACTTGTTTTATAACATGTCTGGGCGCTTTATTTTCTTCATGTGTATCGTATGTGTTTGTAGGGGGTTGGGTGGTGTTATGGTGGGATGTAGTTAGAAGTCTAGACACAACCATAGACATAAAAAGTCGAATTGTGAATGTATTATATTTAAAGCATGTGGTAGCTACACAATCTGATATCGCATATATACATTGTCTTGACTACAAACCTTCATTAAAAATAAATACTTTTATAAAAGGTGATTAAGTGTGATTTTCTTGGACCTTGATCTGCAAAAATAAGGTCATGATTTGAACTATCTACCTTTACGATGAATTAACTATTGCGTATGAATCTTATCAACACAAACTCATCACTGGCGGAGAACGTGGTGTGTCTCTAGTAATTCAAGTATCACCGCTTCGCTCCTCTTGTACTATTCGAGCTTTAGTTAATTTTGAGTCACAATGCTTGTCAGTTTAATTTTGGAAGCTAAGTATTTTTAGCTACTTTGAACTCGGATTCATCTTTGACCGTCTACGCTCCCTCCAGAAACTTGGTTCCATTCCGTTTGAAATGTCTAAATGTTATCCGTATTTGATTCAATTAACTTTCCCGATTGTCGTTTCTTTTTGTATACAGTAAATCCAGTTTTATTTGCGAGAAATTTATTTCAGCAAGATAAGCGAGAGCGCTTACTCGCGAAAATAAAGTTCTCGCTAAATATACTAACCTGATATTAACACATACTATACAACATAGCTGACTATACTTAACATGAACACGCGCGAAAATATAGTGTCGCGAATAATTACATAGCAATCGATTCGCCAAAATAAGGTTCCGCGAAAATTTCCAGATCTACAGTAACAGCATTTTTTTTTTAAATATTCCGTTATACTTGATAATTTCTACTCGTCACTGAAAAGAGCCAGGTCACCCTCCTATTACTAAGAGCTTGTCGAGTGTGACGTTAAGAAATGATAATAAAAACTAACACAACAAAACATGGCTAATATCGTCACACTCCTTTTTAATTTTTGCTTCCGTGTTAATTGTACATTTTCTTTTCGTCGACGTTTTGCATCTAAGGATCTTTATTTTTAGAGTCAATCCACATTCAATCATTCAGTAGCTTTGGTCCATAGAAGATTAAACTCGATAAGCCAGTAGCGTGCGATTAAAAAATAAATCATTGATTTGTAATGAAGTGCGACATTAATTGCTGATTACTTTATCGTGGGTTGCCGTGAATAGATAGCGTCACTAGCGTCCTTTCTGTATATTAATGCAAAGCTAGAAGACAATTTTGGGACGTAATTTTGGCCGCCAGTGACATTTTTGACCTCGACACCTGTCTGGTTTATAAAGTATACTACGGTAAACATTGTGTAAATATCTCAGTACTTATTTGCACTTCTACGTTTTAGATGAATGAAAAGGTTAACAAAAATAAGAAAGTATGTGCATAAATTAACAAATATCGCATTTTAGACGGCAAAATGGCACATAACAATTTATTTAGAAAACGTACCTTTCTCATATTTCAACATTTGATAAATTTAAAATACAAATACATAAACTTATGTACATGTATAAACTTTAACGTATAAGAGATATTCGACCCAGTTCTTACTAATCACAGAATCCGAGATAATCCCTTTTTGTCGTTTATCACGTGGTGATTTTCACAAGACTGAAAACGTAGTCGGTCAAAAGAAGAAACTTCAGCTATGATTTACCCGAGTAAAGACCATTAAAGACAAAGTTAACCACATCAGAACTCACGTTCATCAGGTCTGAGATTAAGATGAGAATCATGGCGTTGAGCGTGAGCGTCTAGACTGCCAGCAATAGCGACCCTGCCAACTCCATACCGTAATATTATATCAATTCATAATGAAGGAAGAATTCCTTTGATTGCTATTATTTTGTAATTTATATCTTTTGAATTCATTTTATTTCATTTATTTCAAGTTTTCTGGCTATGAAACTATGGGTTTGCCGTGCCCTTGTACCGAATCTGGCCAGAATCACATTCTGTAGGGAATGAGTAAGGGTTAAAATACAACATTGTTAATCCATTTGTAGAACGCTGTTGCATTGTACCTTTCAAATTGCAATGTAATTTTCTAAAATATTATTTCAACAGATATGTGTGTTTAAATCATCCGATTTTCCACTCCAATTATGAATTCTAAAATTACATGGAGGTGTTACAAGATGACGACAATGTTTCCGGACAACATAGCAAAAAAAGGGAAACGTTTCAGCACTTTCGAACCCTTGAAATTAAGTTTCCATCAAAGTTTTGTTTCAGCTGCTGAGCAATTGGCGAGCGAGCACCTGCTATCTATTTCCATGATTCAGATTCGTTGCGACCCTGAATGGACCGAAGATTCTAACAATTTCCATGCAAACAGCAAAGTTATTTCGAGGTTCGTGAAAACCAAAAAAAAAAAAAAGTTTATCCATGCTGCAATGCTGTTAATAAAAATTATCGTCTACTTCATCATTTTATGAAATACAGATGCATTATTTTAAAGAAACTGATTCAATTTCATTCATTAGATGTGTGCAGACGATCACATGATATGCACGCGCATTATTTGTTTAAGACAGAATATTTACTACTCGAACAATCCACCGTCAAATGAGTAGAGCATATAGCGATTGAACAATGGTTTATCAATAA
Source organism: Pinna nobilis (assembly GCA_016161895.1). NCBI lineage: Eukaryota > Metazoa > Mollusca > Bivalvia > Pterioida > Pinnidae > Pinna > Pinna nobilis. Next base: position 4,623 of record JACSZP010031344.1, read on the forward strand.
ATGATGAACAGTTATCAAATTTTTGTAGTATTTTCACTATTTTGTATTTGCATTTACTATTTCATCCCAGGCAATTTAATTTCAAAGGGCATAATAAGGAAGGTAAATAGCATAACGCGATAGGCAATGTTGAATTCCTATAAACGCAAAACCAAAAGCTTTACGCGAGTGAAACGCACAAATGTTGAAACCCATATTTCCTCATAAAGAGCACCGCTCTTTCATAAACATGTCGCAGTGAAACCACCAAAGCTAATCTGTTGCAATGATAGTTGATACCTGGACCTCACTTAGGGAACAACCTGTTTAATAAGACCGGTTTGATCTAGTCACTTAATATACTCAATATGTATATACTCAAAGTCAGCTTTATCTTTAAGAGTAACACGCATTTCATGCGAAAGCCATTCGCTACGACAAAAATTGATAAATTCGGCTTTTATATTAAGTTTAGCTGCGCTTTGTTTAAAATACCACGATTAACATGCATTGATTGCTTATACCTCAACTTTCATTTAGCATTATGCCTAATTTGATCAACTCCTTCCGATTAATATTCCCCGATTTTAACACTAAGACCTTTAATTTTTTCCGGTTTTCCTTGTCTGACATGTAAACAATTGCGTCAAAGGACACTACATTACTTTAGAATAGGATGTGTTTTCAAAGACAGATAAAAAATAGGTCATTTGGAATGATAATTGACAAGCAAGAGATTTGTTGAAAAGGGTACAAAATAAAAATGGGAAAATAAGCGAACTCGTCACGGTAAAAGAAAAGAAATAGCGCAAGCTCTTTCCTGTAGGCTTACAGACCTCGGACATGCCAATTCATCTGTATTCAAAGGTACCTTCAGATATTGCCCAATAGATTTGTACAATATTTACTCATCTATATTGTCATCTTTTACGAAATCAGTATCATTAGCGATACACAAATATAAATTTATTTCAGGGAAAAAATGGCGGTCAATAGTGATAAATTTATCTATAAATTAAAAAAACTTTGAAGAACATAGCCCTTATAAAAGGAATCAGAAAGGGTAAAATTCTTTTGTATCATTTCAGTCTATAGTATGTCAAAACTGATCACCTAGTAAAAGATTAGAAGGTTAATAGCCGCATGATGATGGAAAATATTTTTTTTACAATATCGAATGAGGGCCAAGGTATATTTTGGTGCAATTTGAACATACACACATGAATACTAAACTGTTTTGTACTTGAGCATTAAATATCCGCCTCGAAATATATCCCCAGGTCGGCCACATTACGTTTCCATGGACCCTTGTAACAAATCTAAATATCACTTGTAATCGTAATTCAACAATTTTTCAAAATTTCTGATTTTGTACATTTCACGATAAAATCGACCAATTGTGATAAAATATGATTTTTGGTGAATTGTATAAATAAGCGTGTGACTTTTTATTGTATTTAGTTATAATTTTTCAAATAATCAATATCAAAATCCCATGCACCTACGACTTATGAATGATTTTTGTCGTAAGATCCATTGGGAAAAAGCTCACAGACCTCCAAAATGACTCAGTACCTATTAAATGTTTATTTCTGATTTGAAATAAACACAACTTTTTGAAATGGCACTGTAACCAAGTTCCTCGCTTTTGCTTCATGCATTTGTATTTCAGTTGTTTATTTCCTTGTAATTCGAGTTACTGATTGATTTATCGAATTAAAAGAGAAAAGCGGGAGTAAGTGCAAACGGAGCGAGGTAAGGGAAGAAAGTATGTTTCTCGTATTACTTCATTGTTTGATAAAAACCGGCGATTGCCTTCCGTCAACTTCATTAGCGACAATAGCCAAATGTTTTTTCTATCTACCATTTTTCTCATATGGTCTACATCCAATATTTCGTAATATCAGCCTGTAATGAAACAGATGTATCAACTTGCAAGATAGGTACCGCCAGCAATGAAAACATCTATCCTATAAAAAAACACCGATTAGGAGAATTTGGGACAACTTGTATCGGTAGTTGATGATCCACAGAAACTTGATTCGACGAACATCAAATGTCTGGTACACAGAATATAAAAAAGAGATTTGTGAAATAGCTACACCTACAATATATAGCAGTATCGGAGTCATGGGTGTCATTTAAGGTTATTACCGCTAACAGAGAAAGGAAAAGTTGATGTCTACTCACGAACAGCTATTGAGTTGAAGTATCATATTTGACACTTCATAAATGTAGTAATAACTGGGGCGACTCATTCAGACATATATTCGACAGCTAAGGTTTTGGAAATTGAATTTGTGGGTTTAACCTTAGCGAGAGATCTGAATTGTTATTCTTTGTTTTTGAAGGGCAACTGTATCATCTTACATTTCAGAATGGTGTTAAGTAACCATTTCTGGTGTTCGCCTTCGTGGCGACGTATAGTACATCAACTTGTGAAAACACAATGCCCACGATACATACCTAGCAACACTTTATTACCGATGACTTGTAAATATAATATTTATCACACTAAACATCTAGTACAGAAAAATCTCTTGGTTCATTAGCATATCTGAAATATTAGTGGATTAGTTATGTTAACAATGGAGCGACGACTAAATATTCACCCTATGAAAGGTAAAACATGGCTCGGCAATACTAGAAACTATATAAATACAACCGCATCTATCGCTGTAGATAGAATTTCAAATCATGATGCAATGTTGATATAACATAGCATTAAAATTTTCAATTAGTATCCCAGTGCTATCCCATGATAAACAGTCAACAATACATACGCCTTATGACTCGAGTCCCGAAAGTATAAATTTCAATTTCAATTTCAAACATGCACGGAAAAGCCAATTTTTGTATATCATTTACTTGTATTCAGTTTTGTATTTCGTTTGTTTTTGTTTTTTGTCTTCGCTCGTTTTTTTAGGATACATCCGACGAATCTTCAGTTATAAGGTGGCATCCAGTTTTATTGTTGGTGAAGATAAATTGATAACACATGTTGTCTAGGTGACATAAAATACCTACAGCAAGAAAACTAGCAAACTTTCTGACATAATCAAGTTCGGACCCGGCGGCACTCGAACCCGAGTTGACTAAAGATAAAAAAAATAAGTGTTTCAAACCATGAAGGTGAAATTTTTCAGCGATGTAGAAACTTTTGTACTTTATACAAGATCAGATACACTATATCAAAAGTATGAAAGCTATCTAAGAAAAATAGTGCATTAGTTTACTATGCACTTCACTACATAGGAATTTATATCATATATTCCCTAGATCTATACTTTACACAAACTCTGAAATAAACTCGGAGAATTACCAAGGGGTATTAAAATTCAAGTCCTAATAAATATAACAAATCGGGAAAAACATCGGTTTGAATATGGAAAACAATTGTAAATCCCTGATGAGATCCGACCAGGTGTCAGTAAGGAGTCACTTGGATTTTTTTTCACGCATTTATGAATATGTTTATCTAACTCGTGTTATTTTGTTGTGGAATTTGAGGAAAGGAGTCACCCTCAGAATTGAGGACAGAGGGTAAATTGTTCACCCATCACAGCAGAATTCCTATAGTTTCTGAACTCTATATACATATAGCTTTTAACCAAAGGCAAATACCTTTTGGAAAGCAGGTTGCAATCTTAGTATACTTTTGCAGTATTCTTCCGTGATTTAACTTTCAGAGGAAAGTCTACGTAAAGAAAAATAAGTTTGGACGGGTATTCAAAAGGTACAGATCGACACTTTTTCTCAAACAAGAAGAATGGTCTAAATTACCGGAAATAAAGCGTTTTCATATTTAATGGATGAATAGATGTAGAATGGGTCAGAAAAATTGCCCAGGAAGTTAATTAAATATAAGGCTCAATATTTCAAATTCAAAAAATGTTTTTCAAATATGCGCGTATAGGTGTAGGTATGTGTATGTTAAAAATCTCCAAACGCAAATTCCATTGAGATATTTGGCAAGAAAAACGGATCGACGGCTCCCTTGGAAGATACTTCCATGTTGTACTGATCAATAGATGATAGGTATGAATGCATGTAAGGTGAACAAGTCTTACTCTTTCTAACATGACTATTTTAAAAATATATATTTGCTCGTTAGTACTAAGTAAATATAAAAAGTACTCCAAGCCCAATGCAAGATCTTACTATCAAAATAATTACTAGTTCCAAGTGAAATGGAACCAGGTCTCCAGAAGGAGTCTGCATATATTTCATAATGCTACACCCATCGCATATGTGTTATGAAAATATCTCTTGGTTAATTAAAATGCCAAGTTCTGTAATAAGGTCATGATTTAGCTCCAGATCCTACTGTAGGTGCCCTTCTTTCTTCCATATCCATATCGTCATGGAGCTGGTTTTCCTGAGACAGAATCATATAAGCCCTATTTAGAAACGGTTGGAAAAGTAAATTACTTTTAACTTTGTTCATGGAGTTACCAAATGATGCTGTCAGAGTTCGTAAATAAGGGAGGCTAGTCCATGACGTAGGACGATTCCTTGACTGAATTCGCCATACGCTCACTCGACCTAAGCGCCCATCCACCTACACCAACTTCTTGGCAATTTCTAACTGATTTTTTCTATCAAATTTATGTATGTTTTGACTGCAATTCCAGATGCTACGCATCCTAGGCAAATGTTCAGCGCGCTGTTAAAAAAGTAGAAAGACGACGTGCGGACAATAAGCTTTTCTCGTCTCATCACACGGGGTAGTGTCATCAAATGAAAGAGGCGTGGTGGCAGAGTGCTGGAACTGAGGTCTTTACTAATTATTATTTGATTATACCTTCAGGTTGAGAAGAAGACAAAACGTTCTGCTTTAATCTAAATATGCCGATTTATCGGCTTTTCTACCTGGTCGAGGAAATTAAGCACGCATCAACTCTTTGTAGCCGAACAGTTACAAGTATGTTTTATCTGATGGTTTTACAAAATCAACGAGCAGAAGAGCCATCGAGATACATGTGTAAACATGTGGCGGAGATGAATTTTAAACAACGCAACAAACTTACAATTCATCGAACCAGGATAACAGCCACTTACGACATACGAAGTGCGACAATTTTTAATCCACATTTAAAGATTACTCTACAGCATTTTCTATTGCCATATTTTTTTCTAAAGACACTAAGTCAATAATTTGTATTGTCTACTGTTTGATTGATAAAAATGAAGAGCTATTGACATTCTGTTAAACATTCTCCGTGACCAGCTGTTGAAATTATTGTAGGATTTACAGATCTACAATCATGAAATGTCTGCAGATTTGTAGTCATTTTTCATAGAAGTTATAGTTTCTGTTACTAAAAATTTATACCTGTATTTCGAAATCTTACTAGAACGTCAAATTATCTCCTTCCTCAGAAACAAAAACCAAAACCACAAAATTGAAAGCAAAACCAAAACATTTGGTTAATTTGACTGACAGTACGTAGTAATATTTGAGTGCCGTCGTTGCTCCGTGTAAGGATACTAGACTTCAGGATGCAAGGTCATGGATTCGAGCCTTATCGATAGCAACTGACTTTTCCTTTCCTTTAGGTCAGACACTAAAATGGATGGGAGGGTCCGTGTTAAAGTATGTGGTTTCAGGTAAAATATTCTTCGCAGCCAGCTCAAGGGTCCTACGTATCGAGCATAGGCTACAATTAGAATCCCTTTGATGTTGTCCTGTGAGTCAAAGATTCTTAATTGTTTGGCTGTTAAATATTGAAACCTTATTACACCTTTTCTGTTAAAGTGTTAAACTTAATAAAGAAAGATATGCGAGTAAGTGCCTTTTTTCAGCAAAGAAAAAACATTGGGCGTATTCTCAGTGTTCACCGTATTTTACGGTAAGCCTATATTCTATGATCTCTCAACATACTCCGACCGTTTGTTCTTGATTCAGTTATCGGTAAAAAAAATATCCAACACGCTGAGGATCGTTTTGTATGTTGTCCATTATATTTTTTAAATTAACAGGTGCGCACTACCTATCTAATTCCTACTTCATACAGGGATGTGGGTAGGATACAAATCTTCAATCCTTTGTTGTCTTATAAATCAAAAAGAAAACAAGGGGGGGGTAAGGATAGAAACAGGTATATATATATATATATATGTGTGTGTGTGTGTGTGTGTGTGTGTGTGTTATATGTGTGTGTGTGTGTGTGTGTGTGTGTGTGTGTGTGTGTATAATACTTACATGTTATATAATTGTTATTAAGGAAATTTGTTCATTTTTTAAATTTTACAAATCATATATATGATTCCATTGATACACTTTGAATATTCTGGTCATGCTTTTCTATGGAAAATTCATTCGCCAAAATAAGGGTGCATTTTTCAAAATATTTCAAATACTTTTAGATAGCTCCCGCCTACTTTTTTTGGTCATTACTTTCTCGGATTTGGGGTTATAACATGAGATGCAGGAATATGGTATTGAGGTTGGTTATGTGTAATTCGATACCCGATGACCCTAGCACTTTATGAGTTCTATTTGAAATAAACAACACGACATATGACAATACAAAAGTGTGATGTTGTCATTAAGCGGGGTGCCATCGAAACAGTGTTCCTATTTTTACTTTTCGCAAAATTCCGATGTGTTATTTAATTAGAGATTAATTTAACACCAGTTTGAGTTTACCTGTAGTAATCTATAAAATGTTATCAGGGAAGCACAGCGAAGTGTAATTGTATACGTCTAACACCACTGGAAGTGATATTTTTCCGATGGATAATATTGATCACTGGACACGCATATTATTGATAACATTCTGATGACTCCGTTCTTCTCTCTCTCTCATTTCTCTCTATCTTGTTTCTCTTTTACACAGAGTTAAAAATTGCTAACGATACTTCATGCTCTCTCTCTCTCTCTCTCTCTCTCTCTTTTTTCGTTTATGCACACATACAGAGATCCACACATAAATAATATCATATACAATGTATACCAAAGTTTTAGAGAAGTCGAGTTAAAGTTCTCTCCAATCCCCTCCCCTCTCTCTTTGCATTCACATACAGAGATTCACACATAAAATTAAAATTTCTCTCTCTCTCTCTCTCTCTCTCTCTCTCTCTCTCTGTGTGTGTTGGTTCGACTGGTTTTCCAGCACGTAAAGTGGAACGTTTCTTAATCAATATAAAACAACTGGTACTGATGAACTATTTGTAAATGAGTCATTGTACAAGTCTGGTGAATGCAGGATAATCAAGGGTCCTTAAAAAGAGGCAGGACCAAGTGCCACGGAGGAGTAAGCACCCTGTGTTGACCGGTGACAATCGCCGAATGCCCAGAGTCAAATGCTTTTGATTTTGTTATGCGTCAAACGATGAACTGCTTTGTACAGAGGCAAGAGTGATTTGTTGAGGTTGTAAGGTAATTGATAGTACTTTCTAATCCTAGTGTCGAATCTGAATATATTGAAACTTATGGGGAATTATTTTCGCTTTCAAATAATCAGGGTTTTNNGGGTTTTTAAAATAACCGATTAAAAAAGTAATAAAAGAATTTCCCGGTGAATGAAAATTATTTCAGATCAGCGTTCAATATAAATGGGTTCCATTGCACTTGTAGATTTCCCGAATACAAATTCATGTTAGAGCAACCGGACTCAAAACTGTTACCAATACATTTCTTTGTTTGTTTGTTTTTGTTTTTTATCTAGGTAACAAGCAAAGATTTTAATTATATCGTTTTGTAAAAATATATTGTGAATCAATTCTAGCAAGGAAGTTTGGTAAATCTAAATATCTTTGAAAATCCTTAAAAACTGAATCGAAACATTTAGAATAAATACTCAAAACACAGTCGGATAACGTCAGCTTCTTTGGTATATGTAAAAGTCTTTGGGATGAAACTGATAGCTTCTAGATTGAGCTAAGATAAAAGAAGGGATCTGGACTGGGGAAAGGAGTAGGCTAATCATAGAAATATAAAAAAAAAACGTGTGGTAGAACATAATGATGATTTTACAAATTATGATCGACTTTATGTAGCAATATTAATTTGAATGTTATCATTCTAAAAGGAAATCTAACATTAAAATGTATGTCGGACACATTGACATTGTATTGAAAACGAACATCAGAAAATGAGAGAGATAAAAAAAAATCTTTTCACAATATAAGGCATAGCGTTTGATCCGAATGTACCTAAAAAAACTTAAAGATTTTCGTCCGGAAAAAATAAATGTTTATTTTTCCTACTCTCTGTGATTGTAGTAAATTCAAAGGACAATTTAGCTTCGATATTTTGATAGGGTAGGGTAATGGAAATATTTAAACAT
>JACSZP010031348.1:3048-20314 GCA_016161895.1 Pinna nobilis
TAAATGAAATAGGGTGGTGGTAGAGAAAAATAGGGTGGGGTAATTCAGATAGCATGGTGGTAGAGAAAAATAGTGCGGTGGTACCACTGCGCTATATGGGCCTGGGGAGAACACTGCATGAATCTGCAATATATAATGATGCTTCCATATTAATTTGATTAATTGTAAAGTAACTGTTCTTGAGAAGAAAATTTTCAAATATGTTTTCCTATATAAACCTATGTTAAACACTGTTCCCCTAATGCGGCCCCATCTTGACCCCGGGATGGGGGGGGGGGCACCATTTGAACAAACTTGAATTTACACTATTTGATAATGTTCCCATATTAATTTGATAAATTGTAAACTACAGTGGAGTTGGTCTATAACAAAGTCAAAGGGGATTGACTTTGTTATAAGCATCCTTCGTTTTAAGCATCAGAATTTACTACATATATAGATGAATATTAATTCTTTACGGGGATTTTATTCATCTTCGTTATAGCACTGAATTCACTTTATGCCGACTTGTTATGGACCGACTCTACTGTAACTGTTTTTGAGAAGAAAATTTTCAAAGCTATTTTCCTATATAAACCTATGTTAACCTTTGGGCCCCTACTGTGGCCCCATCTTTACCCTTTGGACAACCATTTGAACAAACTTGAATCTACACTATTTAACAATGCTCCCATATTAATTTGATAAATTGTACACTTGCTGTTCATGAGAAGAATATTTTTATATAGGTTTTCATAAATAAACCTATGTAAAAAAAATTTGGGCCCCTATTGTGGCCCCATTTTTATCTCGGCAGCCACCATTTGAGGAACTTGAATCTACACTCTATCAGGTTGCTTTCACATAAAGTTTATTGATATTTGGTCGGGTGGTTCTAGAGAAAAAGATTGTTTAAGACACCCACCCAATTTCTGATGTTTCTCAATTATCTCCCCTTTGATACGGCCTGACCCTTCATTTGAACAACCTTGAATCCCCCTTTATCAAAAAATGCTTTTTGCAAAGTTTGGTTGATATTGGCCCCATAGTTTTTAAGAAGAAGTCGAAAATGTTCAAAGTTTACAGACGGACGGACAACAGACAAGAGGTGTTTAGAAAAGCTCCAAATTCATATAGAAAAGCCAAGTAAATTACAATGAGCATCTTTAAGTACTCTGTTACAGAGCCGCTTCATCCCCCCCCACCCCCTTCATTCATTTTCCCCTAAAAAACACCACCTCATGCTTGCCAAGTGTCCCCCATAAATAGAGACTCCCTATATTTTATGTAAAATGCATGTCTTCCTCATGAGAGACATCAAATTTCCTATTTGTTCTTCGGAAAATTTAGTCTCCCAAATAAGACTGAAAAATCTACCCCATAGAAATTATGCAAGGTTGGCAAGTGTGCAAACTACAGATGTAGCATCAACACAAGAGTTATGGCACACTCAAAGTTACGTGACAAAGACGATGGCTACATTGTTTTGTTTTCTTTTGGTATGGGATTTGTATTTTTTCTTTTGGTATGGGATTTGTATTTTTTCTTTTGGTATGGGATTTGTATTTTTTCTTTTGGTATGGGATTTGTATTTTTTCTTTTGGTATGGGATTTGTATTTAACAAAGACCATAATTACTTGTTTTGTAATTTGATCAATGTTTGTGTCATTTGTATTTAAAGAAATAAATACATGGACAATCTCAAAGTAAAACAGGAACAGAATTGCTGCTGTATTGTACTGTATTGTTGTTTAACATCCCACTCAAGAATATTTCACTCATATGGAGATATCACTGTGTGCTTGTGAAGGGCAACAAATTTTGCCTATGCTTGGCACTAATGGCCGTAGAGTGGGGAGGGTTCTTTAACATGCCAACATCTAGTGTGACACGGTACCTCAATTTTACTGTCTCACCCGAATGCTAGGGATGGCCAACCGCAGTGTGGTGCTGTGTGGATTGGAACCCCGGACACTTTGATTCGAAGTCGAACACGCTAATCACTTGTCTGTGACACATAACCCTCAGTTTTTACTGTCTTATGTGACAGAACAAGTCATTCACTTCTGCTTAGCAAGGCTTAAACACTGGACCTAATAAACTTAAGGTGAACTTGCTACACAATGTTCTCAGTGAACAATTGTGGCCTAGTGATTAGTGTATTGGCCTTCTGATCCTGAGGTCATGGGTCTGAATCTGCCTAATGTTACGACGTTGGCTGTCCCTGTCTTTTGGATGAGACAGTTAAACTTGAGGTTCCATGTCACAGCAGGTGATGGCATGTTAAAGAACCAACCCTCCCTGCTCTACGGGCATAAGTGCTGAGCATAGGGAAAATTTAACTGTCGCCCTTCACCAGCACACAGTGACGTCTCCATACAAGTGAAAGATTTTAGAGTCGGACGTTAAACAACAATACAACCAACCAATGATGACCATCAAGATAAACAACTGGGGACAATCTTGAAGTAAAATAAGAACAAATAAAGGGGTGTCCCACAAATGCTCAACATTCTTGTAGATATCTATCTATATGTTCAATCTAAGGATAGAAAACTGAGAAATGATTTTGTTTCTACTTCAGCTTTTCATAAAACAAGGAAAAAAACTACTTCAAACAAAAACCTATTTATGTACATTGTACAAGTATATAGTTGCTTTTACAGAGTTCTGAGCCCTTTGTTAAAAACTTTATAACAAATTCTTTTTTCGAATTCAGTAATTGTTTTTGTAATGTTGTTAAATGTCACACTCAAAAATCTTTCACTTATATGGAGGCATCACAGAAAGCTGGTATGGGACAGTCCCCTTACTTCAAATTTTAGCTTATGCTTGGGATCTGTGCCATATGCTGACACGTTACTGTGGCACTGGATCTCGGTTTGTTCTATTTCTGTCTCCAAAGGACATGATAATCCTAATGCCCCTCCCTAGTATCAGGCTCATGACCCCTCCATCAAAAGACAAGCAAGTACTCTACACTGGAGCAACAACAGCTCTCCACATTCAGTAGAATTAGCAGGGCTGGGCATCATAAAATTTAAGAATTTAATAGTCTGAAAAATTTCTCAAATCCAGCATTTCCGCCTATTAGAATTCAGTATCCAATGAGTTGAGAAAATTCTCAGACTTGAGTAAATTCTTCAGTTTCATGGAGCCTGGCTTTCAACATACAAATGCATGCATGCATCATACATGTACAATTATGAAACAAACTTGCTTTCAATGTACACATTGTTTACAATTAAATGATATTGACTCAACATTGATATTATATTTGTAGTTCTGATGAATTAAAAACAATTATTGATCAGTGTTTGTTTTCAGATATAAAATATTCATGGCTCTGAATTTAAAAAAAAAAAAAACAACTTTGAGATTCAGGTTTTGTTTTTCAGATTTCCAAAACAGTAATGTTGTTACACTTTCAGTAAAAAGGAACTAACCCTCACTCTCTCAAAGTAAAATATTTCTTGTATATCAAAATATCTTTTCTATAATACCATAAAAATGTTCCTCTCTGTTTGAAACACATCTACATTGTAAGTAAAACATTCAGGCCCAGGGTGAGTGCTAGCTAATCAATTTCATAAAGAAAAAGATGAATGCGGAGTTAAATGTAATTTGTTTTTTCTATGCCCATTGTGGTTTGAGAATCCTATTCTTACAAATACTCATTTTAAGAATTATTTTGTTCTTGTTTAAATTACTGTAGAGTTGGTCTATAACGAATCGGCATAAAGTGAATTCAGTGCTATAACAAAGAGTATTAAAATCCCCGAAAAGAATTACTATGTATTGATTTATGTAGCAAACCTTGATGCTTAAAACCAAGGATGCCTATAACGAAGTCAAAAGTCAATCCCGTTTAACTTCATTATAGACCAACTCCACTGTATTTTGGTATTTTTATTTTAATGAAAACATACAAGAGACCTCACGGATAAAATTAGCATAAGTAATAAATTTTAAGAGGGACAAAACTGCTTACATGTTGTACTTGTATGTACATCTATTCATAATTATGTTCATTTCATTTCATTATTACAACTTTATACATTGTTTAAAAGATATTCATGAATAATTATAGTTAAACACTGAAAAAAAAAAACCCCAAAAACACACACACATACATTTACAAATTTTTGTTTGTTTTTACTCCCATCCCATCCATCCCCATAAATAAAGAGGAAAACAAGTTTCTTGACTAGTTTTTCTTACTCAGGCCTGTCCAGTTTGAGGATATGCCATTGGCAACACAATTGGTAATTTTAACGCAAATTGGTGTTTTATTGGGAAAAGAAATATTTTACATGTCATACTGTATATCCTTCCTATACAATGTCGTACGGAAGCTCTTTTTAAATGCATATATATGTATATGTTCTGTATCACCATGAAACAAAGGTAAATACAATATATAAATTTTAAAAAATCAATAAATTGGAAAATTTTTGATCAAATTGGGAAACACACATGTATTTTGCATTGTGAATGGGACTGAACATTGGCCCCATGAAGACTACAGAAAAAAGGCCTTATTACTGGTACACATGTACACCAAGCATGGTGCCCTCTTTTTAATCAATTCAGAAATAAAAAATAACCATACTCTTTAATAATCAACTTTTAAAAGAGAATTGGAAAAAAAAACTTTCTTTTTTATATCTCTTGCGACCCCTGCTTTTATCTCGATCAGTGAGAGATTTTTATTCAATGCTATAATCTCCTTTGATGATTTTCAAGGTTTTCCTTGAGAAAGCAAGCCAGCATTGTTAATGGCCAACGAATTACGGAATTACTATTTTCTGTTATTTTGATTCATTGCATCATTAGATATATTTCTCAAATTGATAGATGACTTGTTAAGCCCAACAATCAATTAACCTGCGCTTTAATCACTCCCGATTCTCCCAATCTGCCATGCAATCTTATTAGATCGTAGGTCTGAACCGTAACACCAGCGCATTTTATTGTACTTCATTCGATTTACCTTTTTCATTCCACCAAATGAAGAGGCAAGATAGAATAATGCAACAGTCTTGTCGAATCCCTCGGGAAATTTCTTACTTGTAAAAGAGAAACTACCTGCTTCCTGAGCATTGATTTTGCCGTTCATTGACGGAACACCTGTTTAGTATTTTTCTGTTATTTTCTAAAGTTTGCAATAATTGTGCGGAAGCTCCATAGAGGGTCATCAAGCTTGTAAATGTGTCGTTCTGTGTAACGACAGTTCAGGTACACTTTAAACTACAAATCAGAAAATTATAGCGAGGTGCTTACTGAGCAGATTATGGTCATGGTCTAGTAGCTGTTATAGCTATGCTTACTCAAAAAATAAATAAAGTAAATTTTCATGAGAATACAAGTGTATAGTTCTAAACCAGTATATTCCTTTATCGACTTCACTTATCATTTATATGTAAAACGATAGATAGAAAAAAAGTAACGATAATATAGCTATATATACAATGTATAAAAGTGGTAATCAAAAATAGATGAACGGGATTTAAAAGTAGAATATATAGCTTAAATCCTTTTTCCTACCTAAATCCTACAAGTAAGTTTAAGACAAATAGGACAGATTTTTACACAAAAAACCCCCAAAAACATTGATTTCAAGATATCAAGGAATCTTAAGAACTGGATAGCTTGGATACCCAGTTTAGCCCATGCAATTACAAATGTACATGCATGAAATGACCTGTTCATTTGTCTGAGACCATGAAAAATATCAAGAAAAGGATATATATATATATATATACATATAAACAAACAAAAAACAAAAACTCCAGAGTGAATACAAAATAAACAAGACATGATTTTATCACAACATATTGTATTTGAAAAGGCAAACCAACCTTTCTTCATTTTTGATATTATCACATAGGAGATGGTACAGTAGGAAAGGAAAACATTTAATTCAAATGGGCATTGCTAAAAATCCTATAATACTGGGTTATGATAATTTGCTCAAACTGTATTTTTTAATATACATATAGTATATACATATACATGTAGTAGATCTAGCATGCAGATCTTGACCAGATTGCATATTTTTGTATATTGTTAAATTTAACTATGAATTAACTCATTGTTAAATTAGTGGTAGGTACATGTACATGTAACTCTAAAAATTATTTTAGTTAATTGGTAATTAACTAACTAAATAAACCTGCAACAGTGTTAAATCATGTAAATGTAGTTAGCTAACTATATGTATAAGCTAAAATTTGAAATTATAGTTAGTGGCAAACTATAGGTTAATTTAACAATGCATTGTGCCACTGGGTCCTTATCGTTAATTTAAAACTATACCCTAGCCTCCCTGCCCCAAGTGATTCATTACTCTCGTAAATGATGCATTACATGCGAAATAAAAATCAGATCTTATCTTTATTACAAGTTAATAAATTTGCAGAAAATCATTGAAATTATCAAAAAATAAAAAAAGAACAAATTTCAGTGAATTTCCGATCAACAAATATTTAGAAATTGCCCTTGTGCTTGCAGCTTTTCTTAACTGTTGGATTTTGTGCTCGAAAATTATGGAGATTTTTCTTTGCAGACAACATTGACAAAATAATTAAGATTCCAAGGATAAAACAATTAGCTTACTTAAAAGTGACACGGTTCGCTGAAGCAAGCTTAAGCCCATCTGTACTTAAGAGCACAAAAGACCTAGATCACATCACAAGTGTGCTACGGAAATAGAGACAAATTATTTCTTTCATGAAACTGGGAGAATTGAAAAAAAAGGAAATGAATTTTACTAGGCCTTGTCTTTGTGTGTGTATATTAACGGAGGAAGGTTGAGAAAAGACGCAATGCCGATTGTGTAAGATAATAGTTATCACTGATGAGACATCAGGAGTGAAATATTTATCAGCCGAGCTGACAACTCTATTACGGAACGGCCGAGATATAAACTTAACTCAAATAACGACAGCTTCTCCTCAATTTCAAGTAATGAAAATTTTCCCGTAATTTACTTTGTGAAATTAATTAAGCAAACTATAAATTGAAAAAAAAATGATTGGAAAAGTTTTGAAATTAATTTGTTATTCAAGTCTGAAATACCATAGTCAGCATCATTGCTTATGCAGACATTGGCAATTTAAATACAATGTAACTTTCATATTAAATCAACACAATAAAAAATTCATGTGTTTCAATGAATCTTAGGACTAATTGAATTAATTAGAACAATGAAATGTTATTATTATTTAATGCTAATATTCCTTTAATCTGTTGAAAAATTAATAAAACTTTTTGATTTGTTAGAATAAGAAAAAATTCAAATGTAGAAAATGGGCAAAATGGGTTTTTCCAAATTTATTTCCTTGTAAAATAAGTAATGATTCAGTGTGATTTTGATAATTAAATCAAATATGTAATTCAGATTTTAGGCAATTAAAGACATGATGAAACCAAAATACATGTATTTACCCTGACAATAAAGAAAGGGGTATCTTAAATCATAAAGAGAAAATAAAACTTTGCAGCATTCTTGAGTATGCGAGAATTGCGATATCTTGTACCTGACCCACTCCTAATTTAACGTGATGACCATTTTTAAAGTATTAAGTACTTCCTCTTGTGTCAGGACTGACCATGCAAATGTAAAAGGCCAAGCGCCAGCAAGGACAACAAAATTAGTAGACAAACATACGTATAAACATCTAAAAATAACCTACGTTTTGACCGTCCTCCTTCGTCGTTTTGTGGCATACATAGTTTTGATCACCCAATCATCCAGCATCCAGAACTAGACTTATGGCATACATAGATCTCAACGATTAGTAGCGAAATTCGAACATTGCACCAAATATGAGTGAATTAAAAATCCTTTTAAGGACTCGATCTATATATCCCGTCACTATAAATAAACAAGTTGTTCGTGTGCATATTGGTAGTGCCAAACTTTTACGCTTTAGCCATGATAGTTCATTATGCAATGTCGGTGCATATAAAATTCACAGAAATTAATCATGACAAATTCGTTCATTAGGTACACCATGAAACTGACCGTGTCAAGTTATTGGCACAAAAATGCATATATTAACTTTGAAAAATTAGAGACCAAATGACTCGCTGATTCCCTGACTTGTGTGACATATTTGTGTCCCATAGTTGATCATAGAATTAAACAAACTACCCTAAGCCACGCGACCTCCTGTTTGATCAATAACGACCGCCTTCTGACAAAATCTCCACCCATCTCATCATACACAGCCAATGGTGATGGCCGATTACTGTAATGGTACAATATGTTTCTGAATGGGATGTTATTTAAGCCGATAATTATACAGGTGTAGAAACTGGCAGCTACAGAAAGTCCCCTCAGGAAACATTCAAACAACATTACTGAAGTTGTCTGTATGCAAGACTCATCTCCAACGATCTACCCATTTAAAAGTACTCATGCAAATGCAAAACGACACACAACACAAATTAGACTTTATTAAGGTGATTAAAGAAGGTCAAGGTGTGTTCTTTTGTCAGGCTAATTACCTTGTAAGGACTTAGTCAATAGTCTTAGAAATAAACATATTAAACAATTTTACAGCATACAATCAATGTAAATTTGGGTTAAGTTTTTTCCCCGCCTTGAAATTTTAGCATTTTTTTTTTCTCATCGCTGACTCAACCAGAATGAATAAGGAAGGAGTATATAAGATTGGGCCGAGTAGAATCATGGTCGTTAATGCTCTTGTTTGATTGTCACCAGAGATAACAGGAGTGTCATCAATACCTGTAATTAGGTGACAATGACAAAATGAGTTTACCTTTCAGGTAGTAAGGACCCCTACCTCCGATGTTGCTCCTACATCTATGAAAGTGATTTTCAAACCACGTATCGCTCTACTTCCAGGTATCGCTCTATTTGGATGCATCAGATTCTCCCGTGTGTTTTCATTTTTATGCCATAAATGTGGTTCGTCCAAGAGCTTGCTGAACATATGGATCTATTCTGTAAAAATCAAATGTTGGAAATTTTATAATACCTCGTCAGGATGATAATGCAAGAATTTCAAACTTAAATTACAAACTTAAAGTTTTATAAAATATTATTGTAATTGTATTCAAACACTTGAATTATTACTACTGAATCTTTGATGGTCAGATAAAAAAAAATTCAAACTTGAAATTACACATAAAATCTTAAAGTTTTATGAAATATTCATTGTACTCGAACAATTAAATCGTTACAAACTGTATGATACTGGTCAATTTATGGTCAAATGAAAATGAAAGAATTTCAAACTCAAAATTAAAAACTTTTAGTCTTTATGATATATTCATTGTACCCAACACTTATAAATTATATGCTGTATAATACTGGATTTTTGATATTTACACAGCTTTTAAGAGGAAATATAAAAATCTGAAAATTAGACTTTGATACTTTTTCTTGAACCAATGACCGGAAATTTTGTAAAACTGCAAATTCAAAGAAAAAAATTAGATAAAATCACACAAAATCAAAATTCACATCAAATCCATCATTTCTGAGGATGTTTACTTGTAAGTAAAGAGAAAAAAAATTATATAAACCCCTCTTAAATAAATAAATAAAAAAATTTAAATTTTTGGAAATTTTTCTTAATTCAAAGAAATTGACACTTTTTCCAATCATTTACCAGCAGGCCCACATACATGTACAGTCTAACCTGCCTTAGTGACCCACTGAATTCAAGGAAAACCTGTTTTATGTGACCTAAATTGTTGGTTCCCAAAAGGCTTTTTTTCAATATAAATCACCTGAATGAAGAGACCACCTGTCATATGTGACCCTTTTTTGCTCCTTCTCATGGATGGTCTCTTAAAACAGGTTAGACTGTGTATAGTGTTAAAAAATCCTTTTGGTGCATAAACTGGATGAAATTCAATGATGAAAGGTTGAATAAAATAAGTTTATGCACCTGAATCAATCTAAAATGTAAAAGCAGTGTCCATAATAAATGACCAAACAATTTACCATGTAAACACAAAATGTGAAATTTATTATACCAATGAATCTACAGGAAAATGACAGAAAGTAAAGACAAATTTGTTCCATTTAATTTAAAAAAAATCTAGATTTTAGAATCGATAGAACATGGGAGGTTATATGTCGTTTATCTCTAACAAGATACCCAATATATTTGTAAATATAAGTCCATGTACATGTGTACATGTACCTGTAAGTCCTGCATGTACATGTTTGTAGTATCAAATACAGTAGTGTTGGTCTATAATGAATCGGCTTAAAGTGAATTCAGTGTGAAAGATATATTTATGTAAAAAAATTCTGATGCTTAAAAGGAAGGATGCCTATAACAAAGTCAAATGTCAATCCCCTTTGACTTTGTTACAGCAGACCAACTCCATTGTAACAATATACATGTAAATGAATATGACATAGATACAGTCGAACTTGGATATATTGAAACCTATAAGGAAAATGATTTTTTTCTTTCACAGGGTTTTTGAAATAATTGTGTTGAAATTTAAATAAAGTAATTTGGCCAGGAAATTAAAACCATTTCAAATTAAGTGAGATTTCAATATACCTGTGTTGCTGTCAACAAGACGTGATCCAGCTATTTGGATCAAGTTTGTGTTATAATGATAAATTTATTATATACCCATTCTTGATAAACAAAACGTAACAGACTAAATATCTGAGGAAAAATAATTGAACATGAGCTATTTTTGAACGCACGCAAACATGCGTACAAGAAAGTTATAGGTAAATAATCATTCAGAATTGTCAAGTTCAATGCAATAGATTGTTGCGCAAAAAATAACAACTTTCCAAATATGGCATAATATTCATTGATCGTGGTAAGTTCTGGTATTGTTGCCAGGGGGGAATGTAGTGGATTTTTTTTTTGTTTACTATGTCATCAGTTTCAGAAAGGGGTGATATGTATTGGTGTGTTCTTAAGCCATCTTCCATCTCACTATTAATTTGATTTTCATTCAAGAAATTTTTAACTTATCACTTTGTTACACTGTACAAATGTAAAATACATATATTATACATGTATATATACCCACCAATATTCGGAGTTTTGATACTTTTGATCTCACACAGTGTGGTCTGACTTTCTGGATCACCACACTGTGGTTTTTTTTTAGGAAACAGATGAATCTGGCTAAATTCCTGCCTGGTTACCATTTCTTCACTATAAACCACAATAAACTAGTCTTAGAACTGATTTACTTTTGAATGGAATTTTCCCACAAGTGACACTGCTAGCTAGGCCAACTTGTGCATTTGTTCCTTCCAGCTGTCTATTCAAAGTTGTAATACTGACAATCCAATCTTCCCTATACACCACAATAGACTAGTCTTACATTAAAGAGAGGAGCATACTATTTCCAAATTTGCAGTTTATATAAGAGAACAAATTGATCTTATAAATGACAGAAGGATACAAAATATTGGTTTCTTTACTTCAAGGTATGATTTAGCCTCAATGATGTTGTGTGATAAAAATATAAAAATAAGGGGAATAAATAAAGGGAAATTTTAGTACTACATGTATAATAAATAATGATTATTCAATTGCAAATGACTATGATCTCCTCAAATTATGGTCAAATTTCTATATGAACTAATTTTTCAACACCTCTTCACAACTGGAAGGAAATCGAGCTGGAGTAAACCCTAAATAGTTTGTTATTATATTTTTACAGAAAATTCAATAGTTTCTTAGATATTTGAAAAAAAAATGCTCTGACTACATTAAACTTTTCTAGGGTGGTAGAACTCACATTCCCTACAAATATGCAACAGTAGCCATATATTGAACATCCAAGTTTTTGTGATATTTGGCTTTAAAAATTTCAAATTGCTCTGTGACCTTGACCTTTGACCTAATGACCTTGAATCTTTCCAGGGAGGTAGAACTCATCACTATCTACAAATATACAATGTAACCATATATTTAAAACCCAACAGTTTCTGAGATATTCGGATTCAAATGTATTAAATTTGTGTTCCCTTTTTGGACCCCGTTATTTTTTCTGATCATTCCCAAAGCGTACAATGCAAATCTACATGTAGACCCCAGGGGGAACCTAAACATAACATTTCAAAAAGATATCTTCAGCACTTTCTCGGAATTAGCGATATACAAGATTGACATGTTTAAAACCTGAGTTCCCCCTTTGGGGCCCCAATTCTTATTGGATCAGTTCCAAAATGTGGCATGCAAAACTAGACCCCATAAGAAACTTCCATGCAAATTTCATTACTTTCTCAGAAATAAATGTGGTGATAATGGGATTGATATTTTAAAACCTGAGTTCCCCCTTTGGGACCCAATTATTTTTGGATCATTTCCAAAATGCTGCATGCAAACTATACCCTGTGGGGAACCTTCATGCAAATTTTCATGAAGATCCCTTCATTACTTTCTCAGAAATAGCAATAATTGGATTCACATTTTAAAACTTGTGTTCCCCCTTTGGGGACCTAATTCTTTTTGGATCATTTCCAAAATGTGGCATGCAAAACTAGACCTCAGTGGGAACCTCCATGCAAATTTTTATGAAGATCCCTTCATTATTTTCTCAGAAACGGCGATAAACAGGATTGATATTTTTAAAACCTGATTTCCCCTTTTGGGGTCCCAATTCTTTTGGATCAATTCCAAAATGTGCATACACAGTAAGACCCCATGGGGAACCTTCATGTAAAGTTTGAGAAAGATCCCTTCAGTAGTTTCTGAGAAATAGTGATAACGGGAATTGTTTAAGGACGGATCACGGATGATGGACCATGGACAAAAGGTGATTTGATAAGTCCACCATCAGTATAATATGATATTAATATCGCAACCTGGTATGTGTTTTCACGACCTCAAATCATATTTTCCCTTCCTTGCATCGTGTTTTCACGACCTTGTGTCGTGTTCATGTTAGGGAGAGAGAGCAAGGGTGCGATGGCCCCAACAGGACACCGTATGGAATCTTGTGTACATGAAAATATTAGACATTGCATCAGTAAATGTACAATGTAGATTTAGAAGGGGAGATAATCCAACTTAATAGAAGTCATAATTATTAGTCATGAGCATTCATTCAAAAGTATACACTTAATTTGTATGTGTAAAATTAAAAAGATAAATCTAATGGGGTAGAATTAGAGATATAAATGTCAGAATAATATAGATTCCATAATTCTAGAAAATATGTTAATTTCAAATTTGTTTTAATTAGAACATCAGGTTTTTGACAGAATTTAAGTATTCATTGATACCAAATTCAGTGAAAAATTTCAACAATTTGAATTTAATCAGATAAAAAAAAAAAACCTCAGTTATAAATTATTTTTATCTAATTTTTAAAATGGATCAATCTACTCTAGTGCCCTATTCATTCCTTCGGCAACAAGTGAAACATGAAATTTGACAAGTATTTTAATTATGTTCCGTACGATAATTTATGCCCATGTGTACACAACTTATTTTGCCTTTTCTTTATCATGATCTCGCTACGACTGTGAAACGACACAAAGAAATTACTAATGACGACAAATTATATCTATCCGATATACCACAAAGATGCAAATATTATAAATCATACGCTTTAAGTAGAAAATTATCTTGATAGCAGGAGTCTTTATCAAATCCTTGAAATTTGAACCATGTTTTTGTTATACTGAAAAAATTTGTTCAAACTTCTGTCTGAAAAATTACAAATCTATCGTTGCCAGTTCGTTGGGTTTCTCTAATGGCCTATAATTTTGTATTCATCTTTCCATATTTGTCGACATTCGTAATTTTTGACATTCATTTTTTTTAATGACAAGACAAGGTTCACATTATTTTCCATTCACAAGAGTGTTTATAATGATCAAACTTTGTTGTATGGTTGTTTAACGTTCTACTTAAAAATCTTTGTCTTACAATGTATACGGAGATATCGTAAGACAGTATAAAGGGCTATAAATTTGGCCTACATGTATGCTCAGGACATTGAGTAGTGAGGGCACAAGATATGCCAGCTGACACCCACTGTGACACTGGGCCCCTGTAAAGACAGCCAGCGGAGTCTGCCGCATAGATTTGAACCCTAGGCCTCACAATCAGAAGGTGACAAAATGACTCTAAATGCATACATGTAGATATTAGATATTATAACCTTCTCTTCTCCCTATCAATTTGTTTGTTTGTTTTGTTTTGACATTAGAAAGTGAGAACGCAACAAAATATATACATGTACACATAGAGTATATTCTGTTTAAAGCGATCATCAATGAGACCGGTCAAATTTATTCATGATAGTCCGTATGACATCCCCATGCACTCGATTAATATAGCTAAGTTACATATGCCTCAAAACAGGTGTGCATGAACACATGATTATACAGAAACTATCTCCAGTGTTTTTTCTCGCTGCAACTTGTCAAGTTAATTGTTCCCAAGTCTAGATAATAGTTCCGTATTGGACAGATTGTAAAGCAAACTCTCAAAACATATCCAGTTTTCAGAATAGACAGAATCCGTATTATACAGAGTTTACATACTAATAAATAAGAAGGAGAATGCCAGGATAAGATGATTTTGCCAGTATTGACAAAAATCTGGATTCAACAAAGGCCGGTTTATACAAATTCCAATGTACACCAAGTATCATACAATTATCTTAATCTTTCCTATAAGGCCCCGGCACACAGGATTTGGCGCGCCATCGGCTCAGCACGTATCTCGTGAGCCCAACACTCCCTGCGGATGATAAGCAAAGAGCCCACAGCAGAGGACGGCAACAAGCCGATTCCATGGGTCACATGACCAATATTCCATCCAGATTCCATGGGTCACATGTCCAATATTCCATACAGATTCCATGGGTCACATGACCAATATTCCATACAGATTCCATGGGTGACATAAACAATATTCCATACGTCCCAGGTTAAGAGATGCATGCATATCAACATGATTGCTGAAGCAAGTGTTTCAGTGCAGCCCATACACGCTGAGACTTTGGCCTTATGCAGCCGAAATTTCAAGCACGATAGAAATTTTGCTCAGTGGCACGAGTGACCAAAATCTCATGCTGGTAAAGGGTGACAAATTTGGCTTAATATGCTCGGTTTTATTGCCTAATCCAAAGGCCAGGGACAGCCAACCGCATTGTGCCACAGATTTGAACCTATAACTTCTCAATCAGAAGGCAAACATTCAAACCAATTAACCATTGCAGCCCTGGTACACAAATGTATATTACCAATCATGGTCAAATTAACATTGATGTAACTTAATTTGTTCTAAGGAAATTTAAGTCTGAAATTAAAAACATGTATGCTGTATATAATATCAAATACTTATATATAATGCCTACTGCAGAGAACTGAAAAACAAACAAAAAATGTAAACAAAGTAATGAATTTCGATATCATGCGTGTGTCAATGTACAAAACATCAGAGTGTATGACTCCGCGGGTATACAAGTGGTAAACCACAAAGAGACAGGCAGTGGCTCTGGGATAATGTGCTCATTGGGTGCCACAAGCTGCCACACAGGTGAAACAGACAATTACAGGTACATGTAGCCTACATCTAATTATTCTTAATTGATATGTTTAATTCAGACAACCACAAAATCCTCATAGTATGTGCAGACATTGGCCAGGTGATATTTTTTTTTACAATCGACCACACAATTAATCGTACCTGAATGTGATCCATCAAGATTATGCATACCAACATTATCAATTCTTTGTAATTAAACATGAAAAAGCTTGAGCCGCTACTGGTCATTATACTGGGCAGGAATGATATCAATCTACGATGTCTGGGGGCTAGGATCGCGGAGTGTGGCATATGTCAGCGGAGTGAGAATACAACGATCTGATGACAGTTACATCTACATGTGTTTGTGAGATTGTACGATGATTCAATGACCCAGGTGATGAGGACAAAGAAAAAAGATATCAAGATTGTACAAAATACGACAAGGTTTATATACATGTAGTGTGTACAGAATTTTCAAAATTTAACATTTACGAATTGTAATAGGCAAAGAAAAATGTTGGCCAGACTGGGACTTGAACCAAGGCCTCCAACTAACCATGCAGATGCTCTACACTATTACTGTTACACTATTCCTCCTTTTTTTCTGAGATTTCCATCCTGAAATCTCACACGAGACTCTCACAAATAATCTGTGAGTGTTCTATTGGGTGCCAATGAAATAGGCGAGGAAAAATGTTGGCCAGACCGCTAACCGTGCAGGTGCTCTACAGAAAGACAGACAGACAGGCATATAATTTCCAAAATGTGATCAGAAAACCTCATTTGAACCTTTGGTCTTAGTGAGCTCATGAAAACGATTTCATTATTTAATTTGATCAATTACACATAAACCTACCAGCGATTTTATCTTAGACCTCAAGGGATAAAAAGAAAATAAAACCATCATTGTCTCAACAACTACTTGAGGGAAAATTAGTGACTGTACGTTTTGATTATTTCAAAATATGAGATTAAAAGAACTTAACATTTCAAATAACCAAAAATTGTGTGACATGTTAAACTACTAAAAGATATGAACATGAGAGCCTCCAAAAGGAAGTAAATATTTCTATTAAAAGAAAAATGTGAAACTAAGAGGATTTGAATATATGTTAAACTTCCGAAAGAAGTGAACCGGAATATGAAAATGAACAAAGGATGTAAGCAAGCAAATCTTAGAAAATGTGTGAACATTTAAAACTAAGAAAATTTGTGAATCAGTAAAGCTTCCAAAAGATGTGAACATCTAGAAGTAAAGAAAGGATGTTATCATCTAAAACTAAGATAAGATTTGTATATGTAAAAATACCAAAAGATGTGAACATTTAAAAATACCAAAAGACCTGAACATCTAGAATTAAAGAAGGGATGTTATCATCTAAAACTAAGATACATGTAAGATTTGTACATGTAAAAATACCAATAGATGTGAAAACGGGAAAAGTACCAAAAGATGTGAAACTAAAAAACTTAAAATAGATGTGAACATGTAAAATCACCTAACAATGTGAACATGTAAAACTAAGAAATTATGTGAAAATGTAAAACTAAGAAATTATGTGAACATGTAAAACTAAGAAATTATGTGAAAATGTAAAACTAAGAGAAGATGTGAACATGTAAAACTAAGAAATTATGTGAAAATGTAACATTACCAAAGATGTGAAAATGTAAAACCACAAAACGATGTGAACTTGTAAAAACTATGAAATTGTGATGCATGTAAAACTAAGAAATTATGTGAACATGTAAAACTGAGAAATTATGTGAA
>JACSZP010031351.1:3547-16380 GCA_016161895.1 Pinna nobilis
AATTTTCTGTGCACATGAAGTTACGTAACTCAGTAATGAATTATTACATACGGATATGACCAACCTACATTGATCCGCAAGTAAATATCTATTCTACTTGGCTTTACAATAAACTACGGATAGATGTAAATTTCATAAATTTACAAGAAGCACATGCGTATCTTTCGTTTAATTTCACAACAATTTATGGCGTTGATAATATCGAATGTTACAGCTAAACTTATATGTCTGAAACATATGCAGTAAAGATCAATGTGGGAAATGTTCTCGTTTGTGTGTATGCACGATACGACATGGTCGCCTTGCTTCTATATAAACATCGCTGCACCCTCTGTGCGTATACAATCAGTAAACTAAAAGTCAGGCGCTTCTCAGCGTATAATTTACAATTTTCAAAGTGAAGACAAAATTGTTCAAAGGTAATTCTGTTACAATCACTTCTTTGCAATGAGTATTAATACAAACCCATTTATAAATCTTTAGAATGTAGATAGTGTCTTTAAATTTGAAGTATAGCAAATCCTGAAGCACTTACTAGCCACCATATCTCGGCCGCTACAATCGCTGCCTTGTAAAGGTACTTGTATTTCGTATTCATATCAATTTTAAGTCGCGAAATAAATAAATTTGTAGAAAAGTTATCTTCTTGGTTTCAAACTGTGCGACCATTTCTAAGCTTAGCTTCTCTTCATGTGTGTCTTGGAACTGGTGAATTCGAATTTCCGGGGATTCTCCTACGTAGGGCAGTACAAAGTGGCTAATATCGATAATATATTGTTTTCTCTTATCATAAACTTCTCTGTATTAGATTTGTTTAAAGATCTCTCTCTCTCTCTCTCTCTCTCTCTCTCTCTCTCTCTCTCTCTCTCTCATACTATTTATTATGTGTCAATTGATTACGGGCATCCGTTTAGCAGAAACTCGGTAAATTCAGATAATATGTTGGGCCACCTAAAAAAAACAAAGCACATGTACATGTAAATGCTGTCTTATGCAAACACGTAGCTGTTTTCTTCTGTTGCTGTGTTATCAGTGTATTTTATGATAAAGTTACCAGTTAGCTTCAGGTAGAGAGATGTTCTTAACTCAACACGTGTACATTTGTAGTTGGTGCTTCATGCCTTGATCTATACCACAGATATTTTTCAACTATGCAAGAGAGTCTCTTTTATGATGCCAAGTGTCTATTCGAAAAGATATGCTGTCCGCAGGTCTCGGAAACGGTAAAGACAAATGCAATAGTCAAACGGTCATGCAGTCTTGTAATGGGTCGCCAAAATCCATTGACCAAAATCTACCGTTACGTGACATTACATCATAAAAATGATATTCATTTTTCCTGCCTTATAAGACACCATTCTAATAAAAACCCAAAATCGAATGCTTGATTCGTTGCTTGAGCATTTTCCTAGAAAAAACATATAGTAAAAAACAATGCTTGTTTCTGAAAATTGTTTAATATATACATGCAATGGGACTTTTCTTTAAAACATCTATGAAATGTTATCGTATTTTTTAACCTCCCCAAGGGTCCTGATCTGTTGTCGAACCCTTGGTCTATTGTCAGCCCAGCCCACCAATACCAGGTAATGGCTGCAGTCTCCACTTAAGAGTGGGAATACGGATGTATTGTTTACAGCAAATACTCATTTGTTGTAAACCTCTTACTGATATATATTAGGATCATATGGCAGTTTCCTTATGACAAGGTTCAGCTATAAGACCGTATTTATCGCAGATCACAACTTTTGAACACAATTTTCATGGGCATAGAAGACACCGTTCTTTTTACATTAACTTTACAAAAAAGAATAACCATATTTTAACATCATGCCGGATACAGACAAAGTACCAATTTAACGTTATACTACACGAAAATAACTTTTTAAACTTTTTATTAGACAAAGACAAGGATCACTTTTGACCAATAAACCGAAATCTGAGAAATAATCACTTTAAATGGAAAAAAGTTTCGAAAGCAAACATGACAAGTCTAGGATAATGACCGTCTCAACGTGGAAAACATGCAAATCCCTAATTGGATGGGTCTGGAAGGAGTCAGCGTCCCCTTGTGGCATGCCACACCCGTCCCAATCTTCTACGGAAACCCTATGAGTTCAGTAAAATGTTGATTTCGTTAGAAAAATTATATGCTCTTGATCTAACTAGCTTATTGAAGTCACTGTAAATGGCCACGCTGAAGAATCACATCATTATAAAATTATTATAATAAGCTAAGACTGAATCCATTTTAAGCAATAAACCAAGTAAATAGAGGGGACAGTTTTGAAAATTATCCCCTTGAAATACAAGGGCCCACTAGTAAACATTATACCAGATAAATAGTTGGTATCAACTCTAACATAATACTAAACATAGAGAAGGACCATGTTCAGACATTATATAAGACTATCTGTTTTTAACTTCTACGAGGCATTGAAAAGAACGATTTAACATAATATCAACCAAAGATAAAGAATCTTTTTTTTTTCAATAAGCCATATTTAGAGAATGAACTGCTATTGAACATTGCATTAAGTAATGGCAGAACAAATTTTGAACACTATATCAGGTGAACAGAAGGATCCAGAATTTAACATTATATCTGAAGAAAGAAGGGACAAGTTTTAAACAATATACTGATACTAGGTGCACTTTAGGTATACTAAACAAAGAGAAGGGTCCATTTTAAAAATAAAAGAAATATCTTGCTATTTGATTAGCAGAAATAACTGATGAGCATTATATTACACAAAATGAAGCAAACTTTTTTAACGCTAACGATTTTTATCTTTATACCAGGGCAAATAAAAGAACTATTTTCAACATTCTACCAGGTACATGTACAGAGAAGCAAGCAAAATTGAACATCCCACTAAATGAATAAAAGAAACCACATTACATCACAAAACCACAAATGGGCCACTTTTGAAAGTCATACCACACTTAGGTATGAATCGGTTTTGAACATTCTAAAAGATTGGAAAATTGAACATTATATCAGATAATGAGAGGGAGGCCTTTTTTTTTATACTTTATTGCATAAGAGAAAAAATATTTTATAAAATTCTTTTTGAGCAACATGATTAGATTTAAATAGATTATCCAGAATTAAACATTATACTGTAAAAGTGCTCTTTTTGAAGTTTACAATTCGTAAGAATACTTTGTTATGCTGCCAGTGATTGTATCACGTTGTGTGACTGTGCACTCTAAAGGTACATATTCCATTGTAGAATACATATATTGACTTTTTGTAAGAACCAGAGACTGGAAAACGACGTCAAAAATGGAAATATAATACGATAAAAAGCCGAACTAAAATTAATCCATGTAGATGTAAAGGGGTATAAAGTCATCTACACTCAAATTTTATGATTCTTTTTTTTAATTATCTATTGAAATTTACAGAATCGCTTATGCATAATAATTTATCATTTCAAAATAAGATAAATTTGTCTATCTCAGCAATTGAGACGTACAAGGGGATTAAAGGGTCAATCTTAAAAATCTGTTCTCTAAGTGTCAACATTCGAGTTTCTTCTCAACGGATTTTCCACCGATCGTAGCAAATCAAATTACAAATCACATTGTACTGATCAATCATGTTTGCTTATTCTAGATTCCAGCATACAACTTATTTCTTGTCTAAGGCTTTTCTCTGTCCTTTCAGACTTTTCACTATTCCCCTATAAACCATCCCTGTCAGATGTCACTTTTAATTCTAATAAACCCACTATAATAGTTCAGGAGTAAAGTTTAATTTAGAAATGGATCTACTAAATTGGGAAAATCGTATCCTAGTTTGAGATATATTTATCACCTCTGTGGCAACCAGCGGGTATACGTGTTTCTCCGTTATCGTTTTACAAAGCTGATATTTTTACGTTGAAGAGCGGCGACCAATTTCTCTTTATCACTATGTTTACATTCAAAGACTTCTTTGGAGGTACAGACTAGCCAAGGTGTTAGATGAACAAAGCCAGTGAGTGCACTAAGCTACGTGTGCAAAATGAAACTTCTATAAATGCTTGCAAAAAAACCGAATGTTAAGTCTTTCTTTTTTCGTCCTTTTTTAATTCCTAAAAATCTACTTTAAAAAGTAGCACATCATTTATTTTCAAACTATAAGACTATTTCTAATTACATTTTAAGATCTTCTAGTAAAGTCTGACGAAAATGGTTAACCGTCTTAACAAAAGCTCTCTCTCTCTCTCTCTCTCTCTCTCTCTCTCTCTCTCTCTACAAAATCGTTTCAATAGTGATGTCCGAGTACAGATTTTCATTGTATGCCATACCAATTGCATCCATTTAGTTGAAAAGCCTGTTTTACCGAATATTTGACACTTGGATCTCGAGAGCTATTTTTCCAGTTCAGTTGTAATGGAGTTAAGTTTAAAACGGGGGATTTCCGTTTCATATTAATGCAAGTAATGTTTTACATAGAGGCATCCCATTCCCATTTCCATATTGATATATATATATATATCTTTATCAATTAGTCATAGTGCACAATTCTTCAAGACGTGTAACAGTGACAGTACTATTTACCAATGATCCTTCATTGCACTGCTCATTGTTTGTGTACATGGACATATGGACTGGCAGTGGAGATGAAGCCAGTGTCCCTTATCACATTCTCATCGATCGAACCACATTAATGGCGTCGATGAGCACATGTAACATGTGCATACTATGACATTGCAATGGCAGACGATATCGTCCCACAAGGTAATGGTAGTGATGAGTTGAGTTAGTTAAACATATAATATATGACAAACTTCTGCATCATTTATAAAACTGCACATTCAATAAGGATAAAACTAATTCTGATACATTATAGTACCTGCAAAACATACCCATCTTCAGCTTACAAAAAAGGACATTATTTGAAGTGTATTTACGATTTATTAGCTGTTTTGTTATGTGATAAGATGACATTCACATACGCACACTTGTTTCTATTCGGTTCACACTAACGCATCGTCGTCACTGCAAACAACTCAGGCATCTCCCCATGGTATTTGGCCGAATATTCACCCGCGAGCTTGGTAGACCACCTGGAAGAACTGAGAATGACTCTCTCCGCTTATTCCTGTGCAAAGACAACAATAGGCATCAAAGTGTCCTGTAGTATCTGCAGGGTAAAATATCTTTTTCTTCAGAATATTTATTCATCAAAGGTAAATGATAGAAATAACTCCTATAAGATAGAGCATTTGATGAGTGTTCAGTGGGTCTATGGGTCAAAACTTTATTTCGGTGAATTAAAATCAAACAAATTCTAAACAACTTTTGATAACATAGTAATCAATATGTCAACGAAGTAAGGAAAATCAAACAAGGTAATCGCGGATTAAATTTCAGATAGCTTTACGAAACATCAGAAGTGATCAATAAATCAAACCAAATCGAAAGTAGGATAATTTCTATCATGCCCAGTAAACATAAATTTGAAAAGTATGAAGAAAAAGTATTCCCATCTAAACTGTATTGCAACAGATGTCGGAGTATAATAGCTTTGTCTAGCCTTCTACATTTTCTAAACCGGGGTTTTGATACAATATATATGTTTTTTCTGTTATTGACGACTCCCTCTAAATATTCAACTTTTGTGGAGACATCATCGAAGGCCACTGGGAGAATTCAAATAAAGGTCTATGTAGACTCAGCACGCATAGTCATTAAGCAGTGAGTAATCCTTAATTGATTGAGCCACCGTCTATTGTATAATTAATGTTACTTCGTTATTTATTGTTCCCTCCAAAGGAAAGGAAAAATCCAGCTATGCTCGAATGTCCAAACTTCCGGTTTTGAGTTGAGTATTCTACAGAGGAAGTACATCCGGTTCCGGAAGCTGAAATAATCTGAGTGATATGAAATTCTCAAAAGTATTTAGACGAGTTACAAATGAATTTGTAAGAATAGTATTTAAAGTCGAAGTTGGCTCCAGCTTGGTAGAGCTGAAAATGGAAAATTGTCCTAGCAACCCATCTCGTATCAAAGCAAATTGGTAATGAGGTTTTATGCACTCATTTTATTTATTTTTTTTACTTTTGTGTTTCAGTTAGAGAAATCAGAGGATTAAGTTGCTACGAAAACATCCTTTATAAGAGTTTAAACAATAACGTCAAAAATGTTTTATTTTATTTGAAGATCGTTAACTTTACATTTCTCTCTTATTACCTTTACGTACTGGAAATAAATGGCTGGGTAAATCTCATCCGTGATTTATTTTTGGTGTATCATTGTACGATTAGCTGATAATGAAAATCTTCAGAGTTTCACATTTTTACTTAAGTTACTAATGGTGGTGATTTTGCTGATTATATATACTTATGGGAAGGAATTTAAAAGAAATTGCTCGACTAAGCTTATACCAGAATGTACTTCACGACAAAAATAAAACCTAATCGCAATGAAACCATTTCTGATACATACCTTTGTCCAGACTGTGTGGTTAATTAACCTTAATACAAATGCATATGACAGTTCCTCTAAACCAGAACAAACTTGTTCCTTCATCCGTATACTGATATCAAAGTTATCTATAAATGAGATATTTACTGGTTAGAACCTAGTGTGTAGAACTAGTAGTAGTTTGATATTTGTCATTCGATTACACTTTCATTCTTATCACCCTTTTACCGCTTCTGGTAAAAAAAGCTTAGACTAATTTACTCATGTACAATTTTCATAGGCTATGGGGCCATGAGCTATAGGGTTTTGAACATGCTAGCAACAGCATGGGATATGTTAGGAAACCCGAAGTTGTTGTGGTCTCGTGGCTACCGGTATTAAAACTGAAAAGCATTTCTAAGAAAATGGTTGCAGGTCTATACTCCTTGAATGCGAAGATCTTGAAATCTTTTGTCTGGAAATAAAAATTGATCCTGACAAAATCAGGAAGCAAACAACAAAAAAAAAAAAAATAATAATAGATAAGTCTGACGGGATACATTGCTACTAACAACTAAAGATATGCTCTCTTGTATTTTCTTTAAAACGAAGCTAACAAAATTTTGCAAGCATTCGGACTTGACACAATATTTTGGACGTATGCTGTATCATGCAATATTATACATTTTTTCTCTGCCCTTCTAATCAGTTGTTTAGGAAAGACTTTTTGCGTTGTCTTGGAAGAAAAAACCCACCTCTTTTGTTTGCAATTACATTGTGTCTTGAGAATTAAGAATTTTTCAAGTTTAGAGCAAACCTTTACTTTTGACTCAGTCTCAGAACATCGCGTCATTGTAAGTTATCTAGCGCATTCCTTTTGATGTGAATTATTGAAGTAAACATGATATTGTATAAAATCATTCCACATAATTATACGATATCTAAACCACAAATATTACAATCGGGAGAAAACTGAGAAAATGATCCTGTTCACAGTCTCACTCTTCTATTCAATTAAAATGACACACAAATTTATATTTCGATCAAATCTTTCATCAAACGTCAATACATGTAGCTATCTCTGTGACTGATCAGGTATATTTACCTTGATTACACGTGATCTGTCGATTTCAATGTCGTGTCAGGAGTATCAGCCAATAATGACATGTTTTATCTCAAACTTGTCAGAGCGTTTGTGAAAAAATATGTGAAATAGGTTATCTGTGTTTTAATACAAGCGCAAACATACTGTTAACACCTGCGTTCGGCCATGCACGTACCACTCCGAGAGTTTAGTATGGCCAAGAGAAACGGTTAGCATAATATCTAGACCTTAAATAAAAGCGAGCCCTTAAGTCTGTAAAGTCCCCTTATTTTACATGATACCCTTTTTTATCATTTGTTTCTTCTTTGATTTGTGGATTTGCTTGATAACATGCCCAAGGGTTTCAAAAGTTGTTTTGTGAAAGGACACGCTAAAACGTATATACAATATTAAAAGCAATATCAAACTATCTATAGTTTCGTTGGAAGTAAAACAATACTTTATTGGGCATGGCTGCCAGTTCGAATACAGAAGGTCGGATATCATGCGAATGAAGAGAATTCAAGATATATTAAAATAGAAATACTCCTGAATACATGTAGTATACCCGTAAGTGATTTTATACGTGAATTGAAATATCAGTCAATATTCCTATAAGTGCATTGTCATCAAAAGGAACTGAAGTAAATTAGGTGACTCAAATATACAATGGTTGAGTTAAGCAATTGTTGAAGGAAACAAAATTTTGTGAAAGTTTCTTTTGACGAGAGCTGTAGCTTGCTGCTCCTGATTTTTTCTGACCACCTTACTACATCCCGTGGTAGGACTCGCTATTTTTTCCACGTTGAGATGGACTGTTATTATTTCCAATTTGTATTACATAGGACATGGGTTTTGATTTTCTTATCAATTTAATCGTATATAACGGGAAATGACTTATTGTAATATATCAAGGGATACTGATTGAAACATTGAAGTATTCAACGAATGAAGCTGCAAAAGAAAATCTCAACTCACATTGAATTACAGATGTTCATCTAAAGAAACCCCTACTTGTGAATTACACATGTTCATTTTAAAGGAACCTTTACTTATTTGTGAATTATAAAAGATTTTCTTCAAAGAGAAACTTTGCTTACTTGTTAATTAAAAATGATGTGATTAAGTTTGATTTACACATAGACAAGAAACTTTGTATATGGGGAAAAAGAATCAGTGAAAAGGAATGTCTAAAATATTGCACACACAATATTTGGAAGTTTGAAATATTTAATATTTATACACAGAAAGACATATCTCTTGTTCATGTCGAAAAGTATCGATGGGTTAGTAAGTAAATTGACCCTCTAATGTTCAAAGATAGTTTTGGAACTCAGGCGAATTCATAATCAATATTATGTCATGCTCCCTATCCCAAGGTATATCTTTTCCTCCTTATTTCCTGCCAAACTTTTCCCAATCCTTCAGATGAATATAATATCCAGGCAGTGCTAACGAATTGCAAAATTTTAGTATTCATGCACTGACAGATAGGTGTTGCGTTCTTCGTCATAAGCAAACAAAACAAGTAGAAAGGGGATCTCTTAACATAATGAGATGTAAAATAACCCAATGTTGAGTCAAAATCTAGCGAAATCTCAAACCAACGCGTTAAGTAATGTCTCCAGAACGTGAGAAAGTTCCTGAAGCATTTTAAGTACTGTTCATTTTTCTGGTAAGATGTATATATACTTGGGTAAACATGGTCTACATAGTAAGTAAAACATCGATCGCCATGGTGAATGTTACAACACAAACATCTCTACAAAAGTATTTTGTGTTACTCTATTAATTAAGTTTTATGGTTAGAGTAGAAAATCCCCGTCTTCCGCTTTTGATCCTCGCCCAAACAGTGTATCAGACTAAACACATGGATTAGCTGTATTGGAAAAAATTGAATAACATAGTTTGTATTTTAATGGTAGATTATTTTCTGATTTTCGGAAAACTTTAATATTTTTCAAATACTTCAAATACCTACCATGATTTTGTCTTTAGATGATGTGTTTGTGACAAGATTTCATCATATCATTTTTATGAATTATGCTGTTGTTCAATTCCTTGGTATTCAATACTGAAGATAACGTTCGTACTTATATTTTCAAATATTGGATTACAACCTTAATTCCAATTTAAATATTTGATGTACGCCTTCATCTGTAAGAACTGCTAAAGTAGATAGACGACATACGTTTCTTTTTTCTCTTCTTTTTATATATTTTTAAAATATGTTCGCATCGTGAAAAGTCAGGCATTTGTGCATTGCACTTACTGTCTCGAATGTATAACTCCTCGACTGGGTGTTTGCATTTAGACTGCGATACAATAGACAAAGTTCATGGTTAGGGGGACTTGGTTGGTTGTATAATATACTATTGGGTGAGAGCAAAATCTGAGTTTTCATGTCATGGATTGGATGGACACTCCCCACAGCAGAAGATGTCCTTACCATAGGTCAAAATATTTTAAGTCTGCTTCCCCTTGTTGTCAATTTAATATAACCGTTCTAATGTTCGACTTGTCGCTAAAGACTACTGCAGCAACTGACTGTCATCCTAAAATACAATAAAATTCAAGACATATACTTTATCATTAATTGTAATATTTAATACAGAATGAAATAATCCTAATAAAAACAGCATGGCACAAATATCAGGAGTTCGGCTTGTGACATAAAGAATTTTAAAATGTACAAAATTAGAATAAACAGAAAAATCAAAAGAAATAAAAGGGCATCACAGCTCAATACTTCATCATATTGGCTCATTTCAGATTTCAGTTTACATCGATCTCGATTGGTTTCCACTGAACATTTGCGACGGATATGGCATGCCAGCAAGTGATCCTGACTCCACCGGACTCCTGGTCCCATTTTGTTTGCGATTAGTAATTGCTCCCTATACTGATCGAGATCGTTTTATTCTCATTTTTGTATTTTGCTCGTTTTAGATTTCCGAATATCCTGTAGACCCGATTACTTTTACCCTTTTTAGAAGCAGACGATACCGGTCAGTTGATCTGTACAAGACAAAGTGCATAGGCACTTATATGGTGTTTATTTTTGCTGATTCACTCGAGAGTTCCACACGTATTCTATAACATAATTTACCGATACATTGATTTCATTTCATCAGCAGAGATTAAATAGATAAACGGAACTATGAAACATCAATACGTGTAGACCTCCTCCAAGAAGTGGACTCTGTCCTTCCTGTGATTGCTACCCTTACCGTGATCTTAGTTACAAATACGTGCTCCAGAGTGTTGGTTGCTAGGACAGTTTTAGTCTTTATTAAATGTGCATATTACATTAATAAGACACTTTATCGATTTT
This sequence comes from Pinna nobilis, assembly GCA_016161895.1. NCBI lineage: Eukaryota > Metazoa > Mollusca > Bivalvia > Pterioida > Pinnidae > Pinna > Pinna nobilis. Next base: position 14,365 of record JACSZP010031351.1, read on the forward strand.
TGTATTTCAAATTTCGACAATCCACCTTGTATTTTTAATTGAAAATACATTGATTAAAAAATCGCCGTCCCCTGCGAAGTGTTTTAAGCATAATACATTTAAACAGGTCAAGTTTGATATGTTTTGTATGTAATATTCTAGTTTACGTTGATCTCAACATATTGGTTACGGAAAGCATTAATACTACACGTAATAATCCAATGCAGCTTTGAGGTGCAATTTACACCATACTCCTTAGCCAAAGAAGTTTGCTTGAACTGAAATTTATGCTTGTATTCTTTTATTATTATTTTGTGCGTTATTAAATTTATTGAATCTCTCTCTCATCATTTTTCCGGCGTGATCAATCTTAAGCTCTAGGATTTTTTCATGTGTTTCCACAAAAGTAACCTAGGTATTATTGCTTTATGTCGAAGGTCTCCGGTTCAAATCATGCCCGGGCCAGTCTTCATTAGTTGACATAACTACATATAGTAAATGTTCTCCTGCATACAAAGCTGTTGGTCATTAAGTTAAGACTTTAAAACCGAGGCCCTGTGTCACGTGAAGTATTGGCAAGCTACTACTTAATGGCCGTAACTACCGAGCATAGGTCTATATTGAAGACGGGCATTTGGCTGAGTGAAAAAAGTGTTAAAGAACTGTAGATCAACAACAATTTTATTCTCGTGCATTTTTTACCTTTCATTTAACGACAGTTTAATGTATTTTCTCTCTTTTTTCAGAATAAATAATCAAGATTCAGCAATGAGATGAGTTTTTACTGTAAACAAAACACAAATGCATTACTCAGCTTTTACAAAAATGCATGATAACGACAGAATGGCGGCCATTCAGGGTGCCCAGATATCACCTATCCATGCTCAAGATATGCATCATACAATCATCAAACGGCCATTTGAACCTCTTGCCAAACCAACCGACGAATTCAATGACAATTTCGACGAGGAAATAGACGATGATGATTTTAGTGATCATGATTCCCATTATTCCGAGGATCTAGTGGACACAAATTTAGACAGTATTGATGAACAAGCCCCTGATATTACACAGCGTCTGTTAAACTTCGCTGAAATGGTCAATGCGGATATACAGAAGTTCTTTGGAAAGAAAAAGGACGAGGAATCGTGTGATATTTATGAGGATAAATGGGTGACTACAAAGTCCGGAAGAGAGTTGTATTATGCCGATCTTCTGCGTATTGCACAAGGAGAAAATGTAGATAGTAAACATACCAAAGATTTAATCAGTTTAACAAACTCTCCAGAACTCGTGGACAATAAGCAGAGGTATTCGGGTAAGCTAGATGAAAAACTTGGCCTAGGACCTTTAGGGGAATTATTTGAATATGGACTACGGGAGTTTATCGTTGATAAAAAAACAAAAACAAAGAAATTGAAACGGTTAAAGTTTGACAGTAAAAAACTTCTGGATATTCTTCCGATGCACCAAAGGAAACTTCCGGATTCTTTCTGGAGAGAACCTGGGGCGGGAAAATCAGCGGATCAAAAAATAAACGGAACTGGAGTCATACTGAACTCCTCTCAGCCCCCTGATTTTAGTGACTTACTACATAGCTGGACACGTGGTGAAGATGATGAATACAGTGGGGATATGTCATCGAGTGAACTCAGCGTGGCTTCTCCGGAGTCCGCCATGGATCAAATGTAAAACGGACCAATCAGATATCTCGTATTGGGCTGTTACTTCAAAGGAGTAAAAGTATTATGGATTTCCATTTGTAAAGTGATTTATTAAATGATATATTGGACAACAGGGTAATATAGTGATAAAGTGCAATTTTCACCGTTATATGCTTTAGAGCATCGTCGTCTCATTAAACAGTGCATCATTCGACGATAGTGTCAGTTTCATAATTTATCTACAGGACTCAATAAACATTCATGTATTCATACACTTTATGTTACGAAATAAAAATGCCAATGAACAAAATTTAAGGTGTCCACTTGCTTTTACTATAGGTGTTTAAGTATAAGTGTTCAGTAAGTATATATA
>JACSZP010031355.1:0-14947 GCA_016161895.1 Pinna nobilis
CGCTTTTACTCAATTTTTGACTTGAGAAGAATTAAGTAGCGGCTGTGTTTCTTTATGATTAGCTGTTGGTATTTATCTACATGAAAAGTAAATTTGACATAGCTGTTATACATGTATTAATCTTCGTCATGAATCGTTCGTTTGATCGTCATACGGAATTAATCAATAGAAAATCTATATTGTACGACTTGTTTGGTGCAAAAAGGTGACATGCAGTCGATCGTTTTTTGGGTAATACTATGACAGGTTAGAAATGAGGAGGGATTTCAGCAATTATTTCAACAATAATTGTAAATACCTATAGGGATTGAACATAATATCCGGTGGCCAAAATCCTCTGTTACAACACCACATTCGTTGCAGATATTCATCGAGACCATGCTCTGTACGAGAAGGTCATAGAAATAGTCATAAATGAGTCAAATTGGAATTAATACTTTATCGAGGATATCAAAATAAGATAACCAGAACACAAAGGTATGAATCACCAGAAGATCAGGGGTGACCAATCAACATTTGGTGTGTATTGGACGAACACCGACCTCAGAAAGCCTAGAGTTGAGATCGGGTGCCATAGAGAGTAAGTATCCCCCGCTGATCGGTCTCACCCGCCGCAAGTCCAAAGTCAAATAGAAATTAAACAAACGATTCAACAACATAATCGAATCAGTAAGGTATTTTAGTGGCAAACTATGAGGTCATAATAACGATCTTAAATAAGCAAAATGTGGAACTGAACGTTATTTGTGATATTGTAGTGTTTTCAATAAGTAGTCACTTCTGTTCGAAAAGAAATTCACATGTAGAAAATTCCGTATACATGAGAAAATGGGATATTACATGTACTACCAAAATACGGACAGTTAGCGATCGGGACGCATACATCATCACATTTATTGTACAGTTGAATTTTTGTTCATGCCCCGTCTGTGTCTATAGTAGGTAAAATATCCAAGAAGAAACTGTGTGCTTGATTCCGTAGTGTCTTTTTTTTTATTTTTTACATGTACAGTCTAACCGACCTTTATGACCCACTGGATTAAAAGATAAATTGTCTAATGTAACCCAAGATGGGTTTTCCTTTATAAATACAAGGTACCTTAATAAAGATACCACCTGTCATATGTGACCATTTTCCCCCTTCTCTTGGATGGTCTCTTGAATTAGGTTTGACTGTAGTTCATATGAATATACATGTATTGCGCTCGCATACGTGTCATAATTGTCATTATGAGATGACTAATTTTCAATGTATCGTCAATGTATATATATACTTCAAATTAAAGCCACGGCAAGCATTTTTCCTTTAATGCAGAAGCTTTTGAATGATATCTACGTTATAAGAATAGGGTAACAGTTGTGCTCATAACGGAGCGAAACTACTGTTTAAAGGGAAATTTCGCTCCCCCTGCTAATTTAAGCCTCCACTGCTTAACTTTCGTCCGTTCGCCCTCATCGTCAGTGCGCGAATTCAAAAGTGGGCGAATTCAAAATGATACATTTAATGAGTAGAATTAAGACGAAACTGGGCGAATTCAAAATAATACATTTAATGAAAAGAATTTTGACGATATTGGGCGAATTTAAAACGGGTTGAAACTGTTTGCAAATGCAATAGGGCGAAAACAACACGGGCGAAATTAACTCTGTTTACAGTAGTTCCCGCGCCCGTAAAATTCCGGTTTGTTGAAATACATGTACATTATTTCCTCACACTACATACTATAAATGTGTACTTTGTGTTGTATCAGAGTAGTGTTGACGAAATAATTGGCAAGAAAACCGATAGCAAGGTATTTAAATTCGTGTACTGCTTTTAATATGGTTGTTTATAATGCCAAAAAGACTGTCTTATATTATTTTTATGTAAAGCTTAAGAGAAAAGAGTCTAAAATCGTACGTTCTGATACTGAAAGTATAGGAAAAATGAGTTGATATAAATTATTCCAAAGCTGATGAGAATATAATTTAATATTCTTCAGAGGAAAACTTCATAATTGTTTAAGGGATAAATTTTTATTTCTACAAAACCGCTTTGTCGACTTGTGAATAAGCGTCAAAGACAGGGATGTTAACATCACAAGTTACTAAGTTATCTACCGTCAAGAACACTGTTTAAAAAAAACCCGTGAAAGTTTAACAAAAATGTACCTCTGAAAAATAAAGGTTAAAGAATGAGCACCCCTTGATGACCGATCACACATTATGTCAATCAATAGTGAAAATGAAATAAGAATGGAGTTAGCCCTCGTCACAATCGTCAACTATTTTGTGAACATGACAATTTAAACAAGATCAGAAGACACATTCGTAAAATTTTCAAACTGATGACATTAATTACAAATATTGTACTTATTTATAAAGCAACTCTTCATGTAAAAAAGTTGACTGTAGAAGATACCAAGGGGCGATCAATAAATCAAAAATCCAAAGGCAGACGAAATCATGGCCAAACAAAAAAGAGACAACACAAACAGCTATCAACACAACAAGACGCGAAAAAAGGAACACTAACCCCCATCATAAACCAGGGGTGAGTTCAGGTGCTCCGGAAGAGTAAGCAACTCCTGCTCCGCGCGCGCACCCGCCGTGTCACAAATTTTCGAATACAAGAATGTCACAATCGGTGATGGCCATAAACGAGATAAGGGGAGGTCGCGATTAGGTATTCGACAAGGGGGACATATCTCTCATCGGTTATTCACAGATTACCATGTTAATCAACCAGGCAATGATGGCACGCAAATTTTCGAATACAAGAAGGTCACAATCGGTGATGGTCAAAAACGAGAAAAGGGGGAGAGGTCGCGGTTAGGTATACGACAAGGGGGGCATATCTCTCATCTGTTATTTACAGATTAACCAGTAGTTAACCATGTAAGTAGTTTTCCTTTTGTACAAAATGTTAATATGTTAAATTTCCTATTTCAAATGAAATCGTTTGGGAAACATAAAGACGATGTACAGGCTAACCAGTTCTTTTTAATTTCAAGACGATTCATGTGATTCAGCCTTATCATACGAAATTCAAACTCAATTAGATTCAACTCTCTTTAAATTAAAATTAATTGGATTAAATTGAATTTAATTTCATCCACATAACATAAATTTGTTTCGTTCGTTGTTAAAATGACATTTTAGATGAAACCGTTTGACGCAAACAAGTATAGAATGTGCCCTCTCAATTACAATGCGTTGTTTTGATAAAGTTCATTTCCATCCTATATACATGTATCTTCAGAATTACTTTAATTAAAATAGATTTGAGTGTATTCGCAGAATAGATGGTTTCTTGATTTAAACATTCTGTTTCAAATGAATTAAGGTTCCTTTGATTGCAAAAAACTTTATCGACAATTAAATCAAAGGAAATGTGTAACTTATTTTACTTCTCAGGAGTGCCCTGACCTGGGGTCTGCTCAGAACGCAGAACGCTAGCGCTCGCATTTTCGTAGCATTCTACACGACAACGAGCGTTCGTATTCTTTCTAACATGACGATGCCTAGTTACGGCTGAAACGATAAAAATATTTTACTATTATTTATTTTTTTACCCCCCTTTTTCAGTAAAATACCTTCTTCGTTGTAGCTGTAACTATGTGAAAGTCATGTCGGAACTCAAAATTGATAATGACTTTGACTTTCTTAAATTAAAATATAAACTGAACTAAAATAACTATTCAATTGATAACGTGACGATTGCTTTTTTTCCCTAAACACACTTTCCATGTTTGCCAGAACACACATAAAGTGCAAACGATTCAGTTTAGACAACATTATTTACAAATTTCATGGCGGCGTTTGAACAAGCCGCCATTTTGGAAAGTCAAGCAAACTACCCTCGAGGAAGGTACGCGAGTACACGCGTTCGCTTCGGCGAGCACCATCATACAGAAGCGGGCGCATTCTACATTCTGACCAAGCTGCTGGATTCGCACCTGAGCTCCCCCACCAATAATGATTAGTTTGTCACAACTGCGAGAATTTCAATTTACATTGAATACTGTTGATTATGTGATCCCTAGATTTGCACAAATAATAATAACTGAGCATTTCTCACATAGAGACCCTGCATCATTATAACCATTTCATTAAAATTAAAACGGCTTCATCTGACACACCTTCAATTTACTCAATTAAAGGCTCACGGGTAAAGATTAATTATTCGCATAAATCTAAAAGATATTTTTGTTTTCAGTCCCCATGGACTTACAAGATGCCAGCACATACCTTCATCTAAATTTGGATTGGCAATTTTTCTTTATGTGCGTCAATGATTATTCCAAAGGCGTCACTCTCTATAGGCCACGTCACAACGAACAATTGTGAATATATTTAGATTCAAATAGATGTGGAAGTACACCATATGTGCTAATGAAAAAGTTTCCTTTTAAAACACGAGTTAAATTAGTCACCAGATGTCATTGAATCTTATGATATATCACAACCCGTGAAAGTTGGTTTTGTCAAATATTGAAACTGAAAATACGTCAAACATTGGAGAATGACTACCTCTTTTTCACTTAACTTCGAAAAACAAATGTTATTTTATTTTCAAAAGATGACCTTCTACAAAATCATGTTACAAATTTAAACACATTTAGTACTCTATCCAATTGAACGAATGAATTTGAGTAACCGTCCCTATACTGGATCCCTTAACTTCACAAAAATCCCCACAAACAAAGAAACATCGCTGAATCCAATAAATAGTCTACGAAGCCCCTATTCTTGGTCCTCGCGAAAATATTGCCCGTTGTGAAGAAGAACAGTACTGTGCCACAACATTTGTCAGAAGTTGTGTGAATCATATTCTAAAAAGTTCTACAGATTTTTTTTGCATTTGAAGTCAAAAAGTTTCCCAAATTATTAGCATTAAAATGTATAAAATTTTAACAGTTTATACGACCAAACCACAATGAATCATAAACTAGGTAGACAATTGCTTCTTAAACAGAAATGGCAATGGGGAAAATTCATATCCGGTGATCAGTCATTCAAAACATTGCGTTGTTAAACATCACTCTGATTCTATATACACGTGTCCTGAGGTTGCTATTGGAAAGGTGCTAGAGTTCCTCAGTGACAATATTTTCGTGGTATTTGGTGACCGGGTCTTCAAAACCTTTATTGGAATTCCAATGGAGAAAAATTTTGTTCCTCTGCCGGCTTATTTATTTTTATTTTTTTGAATTATATTCCCTGCATCTCCCTTTTTTATATTTTTTTAACCGAAATCAGCAATTTGAAAAAATAAATACTCCTCAAAGGCACCTAAATACAAATGTCATTAGGGCAAGCGTATTTGCCATCAGACGTCACTGTCAAGTGGAGAGATTTAGCTCAGTCGGTTGAGCGCCGGACTTCAAACAATGGGGTCCCAGGTTCGATCCCAGGTCATGCCAGATTTTAGGGATAAGTTCTTATCCCCTTTCTGCCTGATTTATGCCTAGATTGAAGATAAACGGTCCAGGATGTATGGTTGATACCTTCGTCAGCTACTATAAAAGCCGATGGAAATATGGACCACTCAAGAAGGACACACACACACACACACACACACACACACACACACACGTAGCATCTCTCCCTGCCTCACAGGGACGGGTGGTAGGGGCCTTCAGTAGTCACGACGTCGTTTAATCCAGTCATTGCTACTACTACGTAGCTGTCATTCAGTTGAGAGTGGAAATCGGTGATCCATGTTAAATTAAGTATCGGCAAATTAACGAAGCCTAACTCGTCAACGGCCATCAGTGCCAGGCATAGACAAAGTCCACTGTCATTCACCGAAAGGCAGTGACTTGTCCACATAAATGAAATATTCTTGAGTGGGACGTTAATCAACAATGCAATAATCAACAAATCACATTAAATCTTCCTTCAGTATCAAGATATAGTGAAACTATAATGCTTCAAAGACAGGCGATAAATATATGTAACCACAAGTTTTCTAGCTTTCGCTCTCTATAAGATTTTTACAATAACATGTTTTCTTTAGAGACGAAGTAAGTGTTAATTAATATTGACAACAACAATTGCTTGTTAGCCTTGGTTCATTAATTTTAATAGATCAAATAACGTACTGTTGAAGTACATTATTCGTAAAGGCTTTGATTGCCTTCACCTTGAAGGTAAACCAGTATACGTAAAGACTTGGTCAGAACACTTATCCAAACAAATCATTTTAATACTGGGCCAGGTCATTGGAGCATGATTACCATCCAATACGGATCGAACAGATGTCATCCTGAACTATACACTGACATTGTAATTGTTTGTTTGGTTGGTGCATTGTTGTTTAACATTCCACCCCTTTCCTAAACCTTTCACTTATATAGAGACGTCAATGTGTGCCGGTAAAGGGTCACAAATTATGCATGTGTGCGCCATAATGACCGGAGAGTAAGGAGGGTTATTTAACGTGCCGATACCTGCTGTTACACGGGACCTCGGTTTTAAATAACTCATTCGAAAGACAGGGAAGATAGCCGCAGCGTGGATCGGATTCGAAGCCACGAATCCACGATCAGAAGGTAAAAACGCTAACCACTAGGACACGCCGTAATCTGATATATATTTAATCTTCTCACGGCCTTTTTTGATGTTTTGCTGCTTTTAAACACATCATTCCCTAGGTAATATTTCACTCATATAATTCATCGGTTAATGACTGGAATATCGACTTTAGATAAGTACTTATAACCATTGAGCAAATATGGTTCTTTTATGTACTAACACCTACCATAACACGTAACGTAGGAGTTTACTCTCTAATGCGATGGACATGCACACCAAGCCAAATCCCACTGTAACTCGAACCCTGAGCTCTTAAGTGTGAACTCTATTTGGAGTAAATGAAATCTTTTATCAATTATTTCCTCTTCGCAATCGAAGTGTTTTAGATATGCTTTCAATATGTTGTGATATATATAAATTGCAATAATAAATTACGCTAGGCGGATTTTGCGAGTTTAAATAGAAAACTTTCGTGAATGCTGAGGTGCACTGATCCAGAATGCATTCATATTACCTAATTACCTATATAACCCGGGAGTAAGTATTATAATAAGTAGTATTTTCAACTTCCATATTATCATTTAAAGTGTTTTGAACATTGCGAGAGAGAGAGAGAGAGAGAGAGAGAGAGAGAGAGAGAGAGAGAGAGAAAGCGAGAGACCCATTCAGCCTCACGCATCGCATATTTTTCTACAAGGTATTTACATGCTGCAAGAACAAGATTACCATAAATTTTAAATCCTGTATAACGAGCTTCTCCCGAGTGACAATTTTGAACATCAGGGTGTCGAAACTAACATCAGTAAATTTGCTGAAAAGCAAGATAAGGACCTCGCGATATATATTTTCAAAACCGTTGTAGTAAAAAAGAGAAAAAAATAATAGGAATGTTTAAAATTTAATTTCAGTAAGGTGATAAATTCAATTCAAGCATTTTATCCCTGATTTTCGGACTGCAGTTTACGTAGTAAGACAGGGTACCAAGCATTGAGTAATTGTCTGCATTCTGGTCTGTACATCGATTCTATCCGTAGACATCTTTGCAAAAGTTCATCTCTTTTCACTTCTTTAAACATGTCAGCAGTTTGATCTGTAAACATAAAGACGACAAGTCAAACATTTCTATTTTACTTTATCGTATGGAAGTTTTTTATATACTACGTATGGTACACTGAGCCAGAGGCAATTTCTGATTATTCAATCGGTGTCATTTATCACAAGACCTTCAAATCCCTGCAGCTTCAGTTCAATAGATACATTACACTGTTTAACCAGAATGTGATCCAATAGTATAGTCTTAAAAATCGTCTAAGTAAAGATACGAAGGGGGCAATCAAAAATTTAAAAATCCAAAGGCAGACGAAACAATGGCCAAATAAAAAAAACCCAATAACACAAACTGTAAGCAACACAACAAGACGTGTAAAACCAAAAAATTGAGTAACACGAACCCCACTAAAAAGCAGGGGTGCTCCTGAAGCGTGAGCAACGTATTTTTTTTAAGACGCTATCTAAGGAAGATGTGAATATGGTCTCATATGACGGTTGGTCTCTCTAATCGGCAATTTAACGGCGACCAAATGAAAACAAAATCTATCGAACATTAAAGCCTGAAACTTAAGTATTGAAATTTGACGATTTTTCTAAAGTATTTCTTGAGAGCAAAATGCATATTATACCCTGAAAATTTACTTGTGAATCAACTGAATAGCGTAACTACGTATCTTGTTGAGTAGCCGATCACAACGATCTGAATTTGAAATGATTGAGTCCGGGCGAAAGTATAAAAGGAAATCGAGGATGAAGAAGAAAAGCATCAATAACAGAACAAAACTGAGTAAGTTCACAAGAGCCTCACGTCGAATTCATGATGATTTGAGTAATTTGGCTTGAATATTGAGTTCGGATCTTTCGTGAGCCGGAATGATAAAAATAGTATGGATCTTAACGGTCAAAAGTGCGACTTATCTTCCTGTACATGTATATGAGTAGTTAGAGTCCAATTTCCACAGCAACGGTATCATAACTAAAAACAGACCTTTTAAAATCAGTGCCCAATGCCCCGATTAATTTTGTTTGGATTATCTGAAAGAATCTCTTTACAAACATTGGTATCCTGCTTATATAGAATTCTTATACATTGAAAGCCCGCTTGATATGATATGGTTTTAATTTCCTGGCTACAGTATTTTATTTATTTCTTAACCTAGATTCTTTTTAATCCCTTTAATGTGAGATAATTTTCTATGAAAGAAAGTTTATCCCCCGTCGGTTTCAATGTATCCGGGCTTGACTGCAGTTTTTGGACAGCTCTATTAGAAATCTATACGTTATTTGTTTGTTTTGTTTTGTTCTTTACGTTACTTATTGCTACTATGTCTGACAATCGTTCGGACATCCAGTGTCTCATGGTGAAGAAAATTCTATTATTGCGCAATCGGATAAAGAACCCCTTACCAAACCTCTCCGCAAATAAATTAGCAATATATATCTCACATTAATGAAAGACAAAAAAAAAAAAAAAAAAAAAAAAAAAAACAGGAAGCGGATTGCAAGATTAAGATTAGGGCAATATTTTAAAGTGTAACAAATATAACATCAATTAAGAAACAAAAGCGTCGAAAATTTAGTACATGTCTATTGACAAACAAAAGAGCTATATGTGCTAATTAGGATAGAAATCATAGTCAAACCCGTTATACTTAAATCACAAAGCAACTTTGGCAAAGAGCCAATTTTAATTCCCATAAATAGGCTTGCATGATAAGATTTATTAAAGCTATATATAGTAACATAAGATGTGATTTATTCCCGTAATCGAAACATATTGTTACACGGTGGGTGCAGCGCGTAGCAGGTGTTGCTCACGCCAGTTACCCTTCTTGAGCATCTGAACTCACCCTGGTTTTTAATGAGGTTCGTGTTACTCTATGTTAAGCTTTATACGTCTTGTCGTATAGATTGCTGTTTTTGTGTTGTCTTTTTTGTTTTGGCTAAAATGTTGTCTGCTTTTCAATTTTGAATTTTTGAATGCCCACATAGTATCTTCAAATATCCATTTTTTTCAAACACCTCGGCTTTTTGTGGGGTAAAATGAATTTATGTAAGTCGTGACCAGTGATTATAATTTTCACTTTTTATCGCCTCGTAATACAAAAAATGAATATATAACTCGCTTTGATTTATGATAGACTGAAAATAACAAAAGTTCTTATCCTCACCTATTGAACTATCTGAGTAAAGTTCAAGCGGGAGTGCTGATACTAGAACAGTTGATATAACAGCCAGTGAAAGTCCTAGTATAAATATCAGTTTCATCTTTTGGGTTTCTTTTTCTTGTAATGTCTGAAATAAGAACGGAACAAGTGCAAATGAAGCCGATCATAGCTGTGCGAACCTGTAAAACAAATGTAATAACAGAAGCCCAGGTATCAATCTGGAGGAAATTCAGAAAATAATATTCAAGTAAAGCAGTCTTTCCACAAGAATCTCTTTGTTTTGTTTCTTTTTTTGCTTTACGCCACACTCAACAATTTTTCAGTCATATGGTGGCGGCCAGTTTTTTTTCATTGGTGGAGGAGAGACCCCGGCTATATACATGTATATGAACCCAGGAAGAGACCGCCTGCCATCCACTAGTACACTGGCATACTTTCTCACACAAAGAAACACTCGTCAGTCGTTAACAAAATTTATATATTTATTATTTGACAAATTATAATACAATACAATGGATACATTCACAATTTTATTACCACATTTCATGAAAGTCATTTTTAATAACATTGGTAAATTTTTGTAAAATAGACAGAATATTGTAAATAAAAAAATGCCCACTTACTATTACGAGAGATTTTAATCGTGAGATTACTTTTTTTAAATAAAAAGACACCCAGGTTTTATATATTAAAAAACAGGGGCCAACCAAATACAGAGATGGGATCACGTGATAGGGAGTAAAATCATCCTCTATTGATCAATCAAACCCAATGCCAGTTCACGGCAAAATTCAAATGATAAGCCTTAGATATGATTGCTGGTCCTTATCGGTAAAATATTTTCAACATTCATTATTGCCCAAACAGCTAAACTTATGATAAAGATTGAAAATATTGTTTATTTAAGAAAGAACATTATAATGACGCTAAAATATACCGAATGAAGAAAATCCTAATACCCGTATGACAAAAACGTATCAGTAAGTACTTTTGCTTTACATAAGAAATGTTAATTTCTAATAATAGAATATCTAGTTATTTGCTATATATTTGATTACCGTATGCAAGTGAGTAAGATAGATTGCCTTTTTAGTTGGTTGGTTGTATGTATCGTTGTTTAACATCCCCCTTTAAAATCGTTCACTTATATTGATACGTCACCATGGATCGGTGAAGGGCAATAAACTTTGCCAAATCTCGGCACTTATGACCGTTGAGCAGGGAGGGTTCTTTAATGCCAACACCAACTTTGACACTGAACCTCGGTTTTTACTGTCTCATCCGAAAGGCCACAAGATTAAAAGGTGAACGCGTCAACCACTTGCTAGGCCACGGCGGTCCCTGTGTCTTACGCTGTGAATGTTAACGAAAGTAGGTCAATATGATCACATTTGTCACATAGCTTAGTCGTTCATTTTCATCCTGTGAAAAGCTAATAAGATGATATTCTCGTTCATTTGTCGGTCTTGACATGTGACTGTGACATTTTTAGATAACCGTAATTCAAAACAAGTAATTGATTGTGATAGCCAAGGATTGACCACAGGAAGCTTATCATAACTGACATCGCAAACATTGGTTAGAGTTTAAAATTAGGTAAATTATGATAACAGTACTCAATTAAATGAAAACAAAAAGTTAAGTCGACATAATAAATGATAAAATGTTATGAACAATAGGTGTAGTTCTAATGATGTTAATGATGGTAATGATAATGAATGAGAGGAAAAAATAATAGTAATGCACCAACAACATTACTTACTACTACAACTATAACAATTATACGTCAGCTACTTCTCATTTTATTGTTGTCCATTACCCCTTCTACGTTTTTTTTTTTTGGGGGGGGGGGGGGGGGCATACCAAAGACTACAACTAAAATGGTTTCAAATAATGGTTAATGCTCAGCATTAAGGGCTATTGAACTGTGGGTCAGGCGATATTTTCTTCTGTGACACCGTACCTCAGTATAAACAGCATCTTTCCCAAGTAAGGGGGAACCTAATAATGCCATAGTTGGTATTTGAACCTCGACCATTCGATGTTGAGAAGACTACGACAGAGCAATCAGTCAATTGTTAAAAGAAAGCAGTACAAGACTGAGGGCGGATAATGACTATTATGTTCTGGCTCAGATTCTAACGCTCAAGGCTGGCACTATACTTATTTTCAAGATTTAAAGTCCTATTAGGTTATGTAAGAGTAGTAGTAGTAGTAGTAGTAGCAGTAGTCATAGAAGTAGTAGTAGTAGTACAAAAAGCAATTCTAGTAGTAGTAGTAGGAGTCGTGATAATATTTGAAGTAGCAGTAGAAATTATAATAGTAGCAGTTACAGTAGAAGAAGTAGTAGAAACAGTTGTTAAAGTAGTAGAAGAACGTAAATAACGCTATACAAAAGCAGACGTTTTATACAACATTTCTTTTCAAAATTAAAAAAGCTTATGATACATAACATAAAGTGTATAATGTAAGTCTAAACATGTGCTTAATTCTACATTCAATTAAGATCGGCATAAAGTATAAAAAACTGAGTACCATTTCGCGCACGGAAAGTAAGGTGTTCAAATCCTAGCCTCCTAAAACCTTCACCGTTGGCATAGGTAACTACTGTTTCCTAAAAGACAATAGGATCAGAGGTCATGTGTCACAGCAAGTATTGACACAATAAGAGCCGCTCTGCTTAATGTCCGTCAGTCCCGAGTATGGTCCATAATTGGAAACGCTTCAACGGATTGCGATATTTTTTTCTAAGATTTAATAGTGGAACGCTTAAAAGAAGATTAAAATCAAGAATAAAGAGAGTTAATCCGTGGTGACAGGTTGTGAAAATCGTCACTAGCTTACCTTGTGTAGCTGCTATCATTAAGCTCCTGTGAAAAGCGAAGGGATCGAAGGATTACGACATTCAGATATCGAGTATCGAAGAGCTAGATCTAAATACATGTAGATCAATTATTTCCTGGCGTTGATCTTATACTATACAAAGGTCAGCAAAACGCTCACGCCACGACCAAGTCCACGCATTGGACAGTTGCGACAAAGTCGTCTAGGTTAAACGCCCATATGCTGATATATGAGGAAATATCGAGCAGGGAGAGATATGGTCTATTTTCATTTACTGTATTATGAATAACAGCATGGCAGTCCACCAGAGAATTCTTCTGTGACAGATGATTCGGAATATGTAAATACCTGAACTCGTTATCTGATAACGATAATTTGGGTTTTATAGCTGATCACAACTACATTTGATGTCAATTTGTTCGGCAGATAATTGAAATTTCTGGTTAGAAAATAAAATCATCTTAAAATCAAGAAAGGAAACTTTTTTTATCATACTCAAGCCAAAAAGAAAATTACAGTGAACTTCCAAAATAGCGAAGTCAGAAACAACTTATTCTCTGGTAATAACGAACAAAATATTCGAGTCCCGCGTGTTTCCCCCCTTATGTGTATAAAATGGAAACAACGAAACTCTTAATATAACGTTCAGCCTTACATTCACGCCCAGATTTAGGTTACTGAGAAAACTTTCCGATTACGAACGTAACAAAGAAACGACAATCGGGGTACTGAAAGCAAGCAAGGAAATTCTCACCGCCTAAAATTCTAGAGAGATAGACTCGAACCAAATGTGGGAAGCGTTAAGGTTACAAATCCGGTGCCCTAGCCTCACTTATACCCATACAATATAATAAAACAGTAGAAACCTGCCTATCAGCAAGGTTGAATCAAATTAAAGACACCTACCTTTTATAAAATGATTCTCTTGTCCCAGGCTTTCCAACTTCTTATTATGGTATGCTGAATACTTTGAAAGGTTGTCTTTTATATAGGTGTTCTTTCGGTCACGTGAATATATTTCTCGGGATTAATCTTTTATAATCCATTCTCGCATTTCGTTTATCGTGAATTAATCATTTACGTCCAGATAAATTTTCTGATACAATTGCTCCCACGGGAGATGTTTGACAAACAAATATTTTGCAACTTCAGTATTCGGAGAAACTAATTAGACTTAAGTATTGTTTTCTAGACATTCAAGATATTGTTTCTGTCTCTTTGATTAATTGTTGATGCTATGTACAGCATTTCAATCATCTGGAGACATCACTGCTTGTCGAGAAAAAACCTCGGTTCCCATGAAGCCGGTAAAATGATCAGCCTAACAAAAAGAAGGTTCAAGACACGACGGGTACCGCGCACAGAGCAGGAGTTGCTTACCCCTCCGAAGCACCTGGACTCACTCCTGGGTTTTAGTAGGGTTTAAGTTACTCTTACTTGGCAAAGGCGTAGGAACCGGGGGGCCCAATTTTTTTCATGATGATATACAAACTATACAGGTAATTGTACATGATCATCTCGAATACAGAATTTTACAATTAAACACAGATAACTGAAAACAGACATTATCTTTCGTCATCAAGCAACGACATGTGGCCTGACTCAATACAACCAACATATTCATTAACATTGAACACCGTAGTTTTTTTTTCTTGATTTGTGCGAGTTCGAAGAAGGCAGTCGTTGAATATGACAATGTCGAGTGAATTGTTGAAAGTTGAATACAAAAACAAAGTTAATCCTCTTTGCCTCTCGGTACCCAAAGAAATTTATATGTTTATAAAAATATGCTTTATAGACTTTATAGACAAGTAATTGAATTACAGTTGGAATGAACCTTTTTATTGCTCTGTTTGTGACTTTTTCATAGAATTCGGAGTCCGAAATAGATTTCTTCAAGTAAACAGATAAATCAAATTTGTTCTCCAGCTTTTTTCATATCTACAAGTCATTTTATACTTATAGATTTTGTATGCAATAAAAGAGATAAACTCATTTCAGAACAATGTTCTGATATTAGAGTCGGCAAAAACCCCTTTAATGATATATTTCAACTTTATGTTAAACCCTAAATTACTGATACTTTGTGCCACAAATTTTTGACAATGTCACACTCAAAGATCAAATGAATATTTGTTTCGGTATTGTTTTGACAATAGTCACAATTTTGCGAAGTACGCAATGTACATTTATACAAAAATAAATTACAACATAAAAGATTGTTCAAAAGTTTGTAGTTAAATTCACAAACTCTTTCATCATATATTTCTTTGACTTTGTTTCTATAAATGTTTTTCAAATGTTCTTTTTCGAGCGAATACTCTTGATTCAAATAGCTGTGATAAGTACGTTTTTCAACTTTTCAT
>JACSZP010031359.1:0-11275 GCA_016161895.1 Pinna nobilis
GATATATACCATGTACTTGAGGCCCCTATATTTTTCTTTTGGCGCCTAGATTTTCATTATAGGTGGCCCAACTGGCGCCTAGATTTGAAAAGCCACTTAGAGCCCTGGCCTATTGCACCATGGCTCGGGCTCAAACTCTGGACCTCTCAATTTGAGAGGAGCACAATGCATGTAATAGAATGTGTAACTCTTAAGAGGGCGACTTGACTATGGAGATTACATCAACAACATTAAGTTTGTATGAATGAAATAAAATGTGTAATTATTACTGTGGTATAATGTTTACTTACTTTATTTTTAGCCAGGACATTCTGAACACAAGGCATATCTCTACACATATCCAATGACAAGGACGACTGCCACTTCTCACTTTCTACAGATAAAGAAAATGGAGGATATGTTTTTCATGAATATAGATAGCTTTTACTGTAGGAAGAATAAGACTTACCTGTATTTTGACCTTACTGACAATTCCAAAAATGACCTATATCACTCCTTTAAAAAATTGGGTCAAAGTCCAAGTAACTAGGTCAAAAGTAATATGGCCTTAAATAAAAGGTCTTATCGTAAGGAATCCATGTGAAACATCAAAGCCCTATCTTCTCTAATTTGAAGATGTACTCTAAGTTCAAGTTTTGTGTTTTGATGCTGATGATGACTATGATGCCAGGGCTATGACATTAACTCTGAATTTTTGTCCTGAAGACCTAATTGGTTGTTTTTTTGTGATTATTTCCTATATGTGACATAATTAAGAGTTTACATATCTAAGTTCATTTTGAAATATATAAGTGAACTTCTAAAAACCAGGTGGGGAACTTCAAATAATGTAATATGTCTTTAACTTCAGACAGCAAAATATGCGTTTTTACACTCATCTCGAGGCAAGAAAAATTTCAACTCATCTGGAATTTAAATTTTGCTACCTATCTATCAAAGTGTAATGCCAACAGTTACAGACATGTATCTGTTACTTGTGTGAAGTATTTGCTATCTATATCTATTTAATATATGTGGTTTCACATTTGTCAAAACTGAACAGTGTTCAATTGTCAACCTGTCAAAAACTACACCCAAGGTATGTGAATTCTGGTTCTACATCATGAGTAAGTGCTTATGGCTACATTAACTACCCCCCCCCCCCTTTCCAGGTATTTTTTTCAAACATTGCTACATTGAGGGCTCTTTGGAAAGTGCAGATCCAACTACATCTAGTTAAAATGAACATTGGGAACTTGTAATGACTAAGAACATTTAAACCATCCAGAGCTGAGACAAATCTTTCAATTTCTTTAATTGGAAACTAGGAAAACAATAAAAAGTAGTTAAGAGTCAAAGTGAAACCCTTGGTTCTCTTCTGATTTTTTTTTCACTATCGGTGTTAAAAAAAAAGACATGATTACAATACAGATTTTCTTTTATTATCAATACACATCCCATTTATGCAAATAAAGTAAGTTAGATTAATAGCAAACCATTTCTATGGAGACTGCAGATTGTAAGTGCTCCTTCTGCATAGTTGTTTAGTCCTGTCAAAAGAAAAATATATTTCAGATCAAAATTGACACTGAAGACAACAGCAGGATGCATAATAGAGCATCTATCATCAAATGATGTCAGCAGAAGTGATTCATCATGTTCAATATTAAATGTAAAGCAAGATAAGTTCAACATGAAAGTACCAAATAAGCAGTTAAGTAACAATAATGCAAATCTAAAGCCTACAAAAAGTAGGTCAAACTCCAAGGTCAAAGTCAGGAGGTACGAAAATTATATTATTGTCAGGTGAAATACATTTGTGAAATATGAAAGGTTGGGGTGAAATGTTGTTTAATGTCCCACTCAAGAATTTTTCACTTATATGGAGACTCCAACATGTGTCAGTGACCGTTGATAAGTTAAGCCTTGGTTTCTAATGTCTCATCTGAAGGCCAGTGAAACCAACTGCAACGTGGCACGGATTCGAACCAACAACCTCACAATCAGAAGGCAAACATGCTAACCACAAGGCAACAGTGGCTCCTAAGGTCATGATAAAAGTTTTGCTGACAAACTAAATTCTGCATGAGCTCAAATCTTCAATTACATAGGAATAAAGTATTCAAGTTATATGTACATTTTCCTCTTGAATTTTGCAATTTCCTTAAAACAACGTTTAATATGTTCCATCTCGAGATATTCATTTCTCAAAAAGCAGACTTATGATGCAATTTGAGTAGCATAAGTAGAAAATGACATATAATCCATAAAATATATCATATTAGACAAATTTATGTGTATTGAATTGGTTACACAATGTCTCACCTGTTTGTTCATCAAGAGAGTCCACAATGTAGGCATATCTTTGTGATTGTTCATTTGCCAAAAGTGTTAGGCCTGTGTCGTTGATCCTACAAATATTGTTAACAAGAATGTCAGTTTCATGTTGTTGTTTCAATTTACTACCCATATCATTTCAATTTTTATCAAATGAGTCAACTAACTCTTACACAAAATATCATTCTTTGATAAAACTTTTGATGGGTAGAAAGTTGCCACCAGCTTGACCTACTTATACATCCTTCAATCTGCAGACCAGCAGCATGCCTCATCCAGTTCACAGAATAAGAGCCCTAATCACATCGTGATGAATAAATCAAATATTGTAACTTTGGTAGAAATCTTTTATTATTCAAGTTATAGGTAACCTAAATGTCCATTTGTCTCTACAAAAAATACATTTATTCAAGTCTTAAAAGATTACAAAATCACCAGACTGAAAGTCAAATTGTATTAATTAAAGTCCTTTAGAGAAATTTGTGTAAAGACTGAACTGTATCAGTGGCATGAGTGCTAGCAAAGATAATGTACAGTATTAATAAAACCATTTCTTAAAACTGCTTAAAATACTCACATATCATTTTCACAAGCAATCTGTAGTTGTGTTAAGATGTTCCTTATATTGTCTGCTTTTTCAGAGGGCTTCCCATTTTCTACTGAATCAGCAAACTCTAGTTGCTGATATTGATGTAAAAATTGTGTATGTTCTTCCATAAAGTCCATCACCTACAATGTACAACTTTTTTATGATTATATATTTACTGCAGAACTGCAGAATTCTCTGAATTAAATGCATGTTGTATTCAACAGTAATGAGTACCTGTAATCTCTGATAATTTCTAGTTCATTAGTTCAGACCTTAGAGCTTTTGGTTTCCCAGTTTTATTATTGTTTGTCACATATTCCAATAAATTACCATAAGTTGTATGCAATATAAGTATAGTGGTACATCACTACATGTAGAATATAGGTGGTAAAGGTTCCACAAGTATAAAATGCTTTGAAATGGTAAACATGTTGATCCAAATGACCTTGAAATGAGACCCTATTGATTCTTGTTAAATACAGAATAACAAGAAATGGTTCACTCCATAGCCTTTATTCCCTTAGTCTAGAACAAGATTCTGGCATAAGATGGGCGTTTCTTGTCATTTTTGCTTAATTAACAGTGTAAGAAAACAAGAAGAATTTCATATGGTGTGCATGTATATATACTGTAAGTGTATTCTGCCACAGCGGAAGCCAAGATTTATGACTAATGCATTCTGAGTTTAATGTTTAAAATGATTGTTCATTGTTGTCATTTAAAATATCTATTACCTCACTGCAGAAATTTTCTCTCATAGGAAATATCAATGAATGCCTCCAAATTCTTCAATAGTTCTTTCACCTGCTGATACTTACGAAAATCAGTGACTCCAGTTTCACTGTCTCACCCTAAGAAGAAAGATATTAGGACAGGAAAAGCCATCCCATCCACCAGAGACGTATATAACACAGAGACTGGTAGCCTATCGAACTCCATCGTAATCACAAACCTGGTATTGTTCTCAACTATCGAGGTGAGAACAGGCTTTTATAGAAAAATAAAGGACGAAATACCTCACCAATTAGCCTCAAACAATTAAGCATTAATAACAGTTGTATAAAAATACATTTTTGGGTAAATATAGGGGCTCACTATATCGTGACTGACTGATTACGCGCAAGCATAGAAATCTGTCATATTTCAAAAGGGCGTGATTTTTAACACTCAGCTTGGACTTTAAATATAGCTTTTATAGAAAAGTAAAGGGCAAAATACTTTACCAATTAGCCTCAAGCAATTAAGGATTACCTACAGTTGTATAAAAACACATTTTGTTGTAAATATAGAGACTCACTAAATCATGATTGATTGATTACAAGCAAGCATAGAAATCTATCTTTCAAAGGGGTGTTCTGTCCAGAGCTGTTAATTTCTTATGCTGTTAATTGTTTACTGTTGCCCCGCTAATCCCTTTTGGGATTCTGTCGGGAGTCATTTTCTTATGCTGTCATTTACTGTTAGGGATTCTGGCGGGGGCAACAGTAAACGGCAGCATAAGAAAACTACCCCCGACAGAATCCCAAAAGCGATTATTCCCCCGCCAGGCACAGTAAACAACAGCATAAGAAAACAGTCCCCTACAGAATCCCAAATTGGATTACCCGACCATTGCGATTATGATACTGTTTAAATAAATCACTCACACATCTCCAACATTATCTGAAGTATCTGAGTAGAACATGTAGGCTTAATGATGTACGGGTGTGACTGTAGGCCTATCTATCATCAGACAAGTGGGTTGAAGTGTCCAATTTAGGTGGTTTTACGGTTCCCAAAAGGAATCATAAATTTGATAAATGTAGGAAATAAGTCTACTGACTTAGGATGGCGACAAAAAACACCATATACCTGTCCTCAGTCTATATCTGATGTCTAGAATACTCGAAGATTCGGATATAGCACTAAGCCTAATGGCTATAGGTGCAAATGTTTTCTTTTTCAATAATTCCCGCCTGTAAATAAAGATATCTTCAATGATGAAGAGTTCCTACTAAAGGCGTTTTCTCGTAGATGTATTTTTCTTTTATTCTGGACATGTTGTGTGCCAGATAAGTGTACATTTCGATATTACGACAGTTATTTGTTTTTTAATATATCCCTCTTTCTTCATAACTTGACTGCTCTAGTCAAAACAGTAGTTTCAGTTAGACTTCTTCACAACAGAAACATTTGCAGTGACGAAAGCGAGGGGATTTCCAATATCGATAAACCAATCAAAATCGTCGTAACAAGTGGATCGACATACATGTACATAGTCATATGACATTGTATTTGTGTGTGTGTGTAATGGAGGCAATATGGCTTTTATTCAGAAAATATATCAACTTAGGAAAAATAACAAAAATACAGCAAACAGTCGCTCTAAACCCGACCTGAAAAATGAGTGAGTATATTTATTTTGAATGGTAGTCCACTTTGTCCTGGTGACACAGGATTTCACAGAGAGTCTCGATAAGTCGATACTTTTTTGCTTTGGAATTTGTGAAACATTTCGCATTCGATTGAGCTTTTGGTGCCAATTTGGTGATAACTATTTTTTGTGATGTGTTTGTTTGATTCAGAGACTCTCTAACAAAGAGTTGTGATATCATTAACGATCGCGTCATACAGGTCTTTCTACTTTGTGGTCGTTATCTCTAAAAGAGGTAAAACATGTAACGTGGTATTGTACAATGTAAACAGGTTAAGCAGGTGACAAACATGTGACCTACTTCACATGAGTATCAGTCATCCTGTACACTGTTATACGTAGAACATGAAATACTCTCTGTATAGTATTAGTAGTAACAGGAATAAGACTAAATGTGCATGAACTACTTAACAAATTATGGGGATGTTGCTAGCTTCTAATGGATTTAACATTTTATCAGAGAGATTGGGGCTCAAGTCGGATAAGTTTTGCACCAGGTAGACTATACATTTTACATTGTTGTTGGAGGTAACATGCTTCATTTGAGTAAAAATCTGTAATTCAGTGCAATCGTGCTCTTTAATACATGTATTAACAATTTTACTTATAATTTATTTAACAAAAAGCCATTAAAGGTTGTTTCTTTCTCTGAAGATTGTATGGTCTAATTTCTTTCAGTGAGTAATTTTTTTTCAAAATGTGTCTTTTCTAAAGTAGAGTTGGAAAAAACCAATGTTTTTAAAGTTTTCTTTTGAATTTCATTACCTGTTTCTTTGTGAATGAATTTTCTATCATACATGTATTTACATCTGAAACACTTTTTGATATAATTTGTGTAAAAATCAATTTCATTTTTATTTTGATAAAGACCTATTCAAGATGAAAGCTGTCAGAAAGAAATACTCAATATTTTATCACAGTAAGATTACTTGGTTTTTTTTACTCCTTCCTTTCCCAACTTCCTTACATAATCATTGTTCCACCTGAGGTTCATGTAAGTGTACAGTGTTCCATCATCCTTATCACCCAGCAGTGCTGGATCACTTACCTGTACAGGTACCAGATGTGCACCTCTGTCGGTCTAAGCTCAAAAGATGGTTAAGTTTGTTCACATTCATAGTTTGCATTAAGTATTGAGATGTCTTGAGGATTAATTATTTCATGGTTTTAGAACTACCATAAAAACTGATGTTTGCAACACACGTGTACATGTGTACCACACTCTTAGTCTCATTAATATTGGTGGTTTTTATTTTCAAAACATTTATTGCTCTCATTATTGTACACATCAGACACAAAGTTTAATCCAAATGCTCTAAATTGGATTGCAATTAAAACAATGTACTTGCTATCTATATCTATAGATTTCTTGTTTTATTTGCACAACCTTACCTCACTGTTAACGTTATGCCTACATGTATGATAATATGCAAACACATACCTTTATAACATCATGTACACCCAAATTACTTGTGACTCCTTTACACTTTTAACAGTTACCGGTACAACTGAACTAATTTTATTTATCAGTCAGTCATTACCTGCACACATTTGTATGATATTAAACTAATTGAAATTTTTATGCTCCCTAACCCACAGCAAATAGCCAGGGATGGGGCTGGGTATATTGTTTTACCCTTGTTTGTCCCTGAGTATAGAAACATACATGAATTGTCTGACTATCTACCATCTACCTTTACAAATTCGTATCAACAATTGTCATATTTTGCAGGATGTAAATACTGAACACAAGTACATGTACAAATAATGTAAATATGCATGTCTGTAAGATCTTGATTTAAAATTTCTCCAAATATGGTGAAATTACAGTAGACTAGTTTGACTTTGTAATTTACTTGTACATGTACCATCTCTTTAAACATGCACAGGGAACATGTCCTCAGACAGGTGCATCATCTCAGGGCTCGAAATTAACCCTTTCTGCTAGGTGTAGTTTATATAGTTTAGAATATCTACTGGCGCCACCAAAAATCTACTGGTCCACATAAAAAAGATACAGTGTGAATGACAGGATACTTTCATTTATGATAAAAAATGGAATATATTATTTTGATTACCGGTATTCATATATATATAGTTATTATACGCATAATTTAAGTATACAGAGTAGCCTTTTCTTTTTTGAATTTCTACTGGACAACAGGGCCGGTTCAGATGAGAATTTTACTGGCCCAATGGATTATTTACTGGCCATGGGCCAGCGGACCAGTGGTAATTTTGAGCCCTGCATCTGTGTCATTATGTAGAAAAATACATATTAATATCAACTTAAGTAGGGACTGCTATGCATTGGGCTGCCTCATAACTTTATTTACCAGTAGATTAGCAGTAGGAAAAGAAAGGTTATTGTGCAGTACTAGTCACTAGTACATGTGCTACTACTGTTGAAATGTATATATCCTTGAACTTTAACTGCCTATACACTTGTGAGGTGTCTCCTGTACGGATCTGAACATATGATAATGCTGTGAACCTGTATATGTAAGTACAGCTGACATTGACCTAAGTAAAGGAAGTCATGTGAGCAGTGTCGATATCATTATCATGTGATATGTTAACATGGAATCAATTAAACATACAACAGAATACTAATACTTACTTATATAACATATGTACAGTAATCTATTTATAAGTTCCAGAAGAATCTTAATCATGTGATGGGAAGTCATGTGTTAAGAGATAAATACTACCGTTGTAATAGTAATAGGATATATAGGTCAATAACCAAGCTTCTGTTAGGTCACCAGTTCTAAGTCTTCTGCAGTCTTCTAAATTATTTCAACTAAATGTATCAAAGGTGTTTGAACTTAAATATGTGTACTATTCTCAAACTGTGATCTTTTACAATGAAGTAAAATTTATTGTCTTTGTGACAAATAGTCAGGGCATATTGCATGTAATTTACCCCTGTCTGTTGGTTCAAATTAAAGGGGTTTGACTTTGGACATTTTCCTTTGACTTATAGTACCTACAGCTGTATACAAGGAATAGACGGGGCCTCTTTGGCCGAGTGGTTAGCATGTTTGACTACAAATCAAAGGGTCTCGGGTTCGAATCTGCGCAGCACCACTCCGTGGTTGGTCATCCCAGTCTTTCGGATGAGGCGGTAGAAACCAAGGTCATGTGTCACAGTAGGTGTTGGCATACATGTTAAAGAACCCTCCCTGCTCTACAGTCATAAGTGCCGAGCATAGGCAAAATTAGACACCGTTCACCGGCACACGATGACATCTCCATATGAGTGAAATATTCTTGAGTGGGACGTTAAACAATAAGACAACAATAAGGAACAAGCCACAATGAACATGTCTACAGATGATGATGTCTGTTATCCTTTAAAATAGAAACACTTCATTTCTGGTTTTGACAAGTGTAGAATAAGGTTTTTCATGTGGGGTCACCATGACCAAGGGGTTCCACTAGTTTTTAGGGTTATGATATAAATCATGAACTTGGTGTGTACTGTACTGTTCAATTCTTGTAGAAGGAATTTATCTCAGATTATGAATCTTTATCATTAAATGGCAATGTTTTCCCCAGGTCCATATCGCCACCACCCTATTTTAATTAACCACTGCACCATCTGCATTACCCCCCAAATCTTTTTCTCTCCCACCACCCTATTTCGTTTACATATCTAAGGAATATCTAGCAAGTTATAGTGATTTGCAGGTTAATTTTCATACAAGTATTATCTAAAATGCATCTTAATGGGTCATTGCTATTAACTACTGTGTAAGAAAATTTTGGGGGAGAACATATACATGTATTTACCAGTATAACATTACAGATTGGGGCATTTACACGAAGCTTTATTTAGATGTTCAAGGACATTGTGATGTACATTTGTTTACTTGAAGTGCAGTGCACATATGATTACATGTATAAGCACGTACAGCATACAATTTACAAACAGGCAAACAAGTTTGGATAATTGAAAAAACAGAAACCTGTATATACCTGAGTTTGCGACGTAACTGCACTACTGTGACATTTAAGATGACAATAGATATATTGACTCTATATAATATATGTTGAAATATCATTGGTGGGCATGCAAGAATTCAGATTTTGCCCAGATTATATGTACATATGGTAATACATCTATGCTTGCTTTTCAATGCATATCAAACTACTTGATGTAGGTCACGAGCACATACATGTATGCCTAATTGTGTTATCATATTGTAACCCATAGGCTCTACATCAGTGTAGACATACAAACCTGTTGTCAATTGTTTAATGATATTTTAGATGCACATTAAACAGGTAAATTACCTGTAGACATTTTTATTTTGTTATGATTATAAACTTTTATGGTCCATTAATCTTAGATGAAGGTGAGAACCATCATAATTGACCTACAGATACTAAGGTGTCACATCTTCTAATTTATGTATGTTCTTAATGACACTGTTAAATCCAGGTAATACTTATAACTTAACTTTTCTATAAATAGATACTCATTATCATACTTAACTAATATAGGTGAATTCCTGTGTATTGCGTTATACAGTTGAATATTAAGAGAGGATTTCCTTTTTGATTTATCTCTATCAGACTTACACGATGATGATATAACTATAAGTATCATATCCAACAGTACCATTTGTGTACAAATCAACCTCTATTTAAAGACCACCTCCCTATAAAGACCACCTCCCTATAAAGACTTGGTTTCGTATGTCCAATGTATGTACATATTTTGACAGTGGCTACATGTATGTATCCATTGTTCAATTTATATTGCTTTTGCATCAAATATTCAGTGACAATTAGTGTGTGCCTTATTCATCTGATTTTCTCTTTAAACACCCCCACAACCATTTACCCCTAAACTTTTTGAGTTTTCTTACTACACTGAAAGTATTTGATGTTAGGTACATACACATGCAGTATATCTCGTAGCTTTCTAATGACAGTTCTGCTTATTGATACAGAATTTACTTTGACTTCATGACCTTAATATTGGTTTTGACCTACTTTTCTAAGATATAAACATTTTCTGATATCTTCTGAACCATGCAAGATAAAGAAACAAGTTTTGACATTAATTGTGTACATTTCATGTGTTGTTAAAACTGCCCTGAGGCATCAGACTTATTTCACAAACATACATGTATCTTGACCACAAGAATTTTTTTAATTACTTGAAGAAGTCATACTGCGGCCAACAAGTATTGCAAAGCAAGATTGAACTTTTAAGTCATTTTATAGATAAAAGTTATCTTCTCTTGGGAACTTTTGTAACGAAGCTCTCTCCTCCACCAATAAAAACTGGCTGTCACCATATGACTGAAAGATCATTGAGTGTGTCTGTGATGTACATTGTAAAGCAGACATATACTTCTGTAGTCTACTGAAGTGTGCTTATGTGATCAATGTGTGTCAAGGAATTATTTTCTACACATCAGTAAATTGCTGCATGTATAGAAAGTGTTTTTCTAATTATTGTATATATGTAACTATGTTGCCATTTTGATTTTTACTCATCATCCTACAATAAGAATTGACCTTGACCCGAAGTACCGGTAGGTATCTTGAATTTAACATAGATATTTTCAAAAAAAAGATGTTAAGTACAGAAAGATAGATGTTATGTTGAAATCTTTTGGAGTAATGTTTGGTATGAGAGATAATATCTTAGTATTTTAGTAAGAGATAGTTTTAGATAACATGTCAAGTCAAGGTGCCTTTGTCATTTACATGTAGTTAGTCTTCATTATGCGAGATGAATTGTATATTATAAATAGGCACCAACAGACAAGTGGTCTGTTATGACAGTTTCCACTGTTAGGCATGACCTCTGTATGGAGGTGTGATACATGGGATCTAAGTAGGGCTGTGTATTGATGGAAGAACGTCGATACGATATGATATAATATTTGAACTTACGATACACGATATATTGGATAAAGAAATTCTTTTGAATATTC
>JACSZP010031369.1:0-21322 GCA_016161895.1 Pinna nobilis
AAAAAAAAACATAATTATGATTAAATAAATCGTCGGATTGGTAAGATGTTTTCGTCCTTTTAAAAATATAGCCGCGGTTTCTTTGCCTTCTAAAGCGGCATCGATGTCATATGTAGCTCAAGATTTTTTATTCCTTTAGCATGCGCGGATCTGCGGATAAGACCGGCAGAAGAGGTCGAGGCTGCCCGGACTCCCCCCCCCCCCCCTGCAAATTATACACCATCACTGGNNACAAGTTTGACACGCCCCCCCCCCCCTTCTGAAAAAAAAAAAATCCAGGATTCGCGCATGGCTTACATGTAGGCCTACAAGTCGAGAACTTGTCCTTTGGTCTTATTATCAACAACGAAATGAAAAATACCATAAACAAGACGGTTATTTAAGGGTAATCATAAAATTCTTAATCAATTTACACGAAATGAAAACGGGAAATACATCGCATATGCGAGAGATTATTTATTTACCCACGCCATACGTTTAAAGTTCTGTTTTTCTAAGAATGAATGTTGTATACGGCACAAGAACAATGAATAATCTGAATCTATTTATAATATACAGGACATTTGTAGTCCAGTGTTGTTAGGTACTATATACGTCGAAGAATATTGATTTCTAGTCGGTTTCTGCCGGTGCGCGTGCAGTGTGAACAACTTATAACGGCTCCATTGATAGTGTTAACAACAAAAGACGTCAAATCTAAAAAAAATTTCAAAAATATTCAGCCAATTGTTACAATCATAAATTTGGCCATTTCCCTTCAAAATGACCCCGTAATTTTCGCCATTTCTCCTTCATAACCGTATTGCAGTTTGCATAGACAAGATAGGGCCTACACATACATAGATCGATTTATTTTTCGGTATGAAGAATGCCGGGAAATATCGGTTTTCCAACAGACCCTTGGGGAGAGACACAATGACGTCAATAGGAAATCAATATCCAAGCCAGTCGTCATCAGCATTATAAAGAACTCGTAGATATCGACGAGAAAAAGGCAAATAATTCACAAATTTGAGAGGTATGTGTCTTATTTTTCTGTGTTCACTATCAATATTAACCATTCTAAGTATATTTAAGTATCATTATATTCTTACATGTATTAAACTTATTGGAGGAGGTGAAGAATTTAGAAGTGCGTGGTTCTTTCTGACAAAGAATATCGTCGATGCCATATTGCCACAGATAACGTATGTCACAATAATATGAGCTTTATTTTTTCTTTTGGGGAATATTGAACTGCTACAGCTACCGGTTCAATGAATAAGAAAATACAATTTCGGTTTGGTGATTACATTCGAATTATTGACAAATTTCAGAAAGGGTAGAAGTAACCAATGTTTTTTATTGGAATAAAGAGGCGACTTGAAAGGGGCGACTTGAAAAAAAAATCTCTCTCTCTCTCTCTCTCTCTCTCTCTCTCTCTCTCTCTCTCTCTCATCATGTAAAATATAATGTCAATTTTGAAATATTTCTGTTGCCATCTCGTATGGCAATATGTACTATGTTGTATGTATAGGATAACGGCTTTATTTAATGTTGTTAAAACTTAAATATGTTAAACTAAACTAGGAAAAGGAAATCGATTGCACCACCTGCTGGACACAAAGTAGATATTTAGCGTAAGTTTTCAACTTAAAGTTTGCTTGCGGAGGCATCGAAATGAGCCATTGTCTCAGCTAAAAAGTATCTGAGAAATCGACAATAAAAAAGGGTATTATCTACTTTTCTCCTTATGAAAACATTATGATAAACTAATTTGATAAACATCAAATAGTCGTTGGCCTTACACAAGACATACTGGGTATGACGTCTTTTGTTATAATTGAAAATTAAAGGAAACACATAAAAGGAAATGATAAAACAAAGAAATTATCACAGTCATAACTTAGCATTTGATATTCGATATTATCTCAACAACGAATCACAGAAGATTACGTGATT
Organism: Pinna nobilis; assembly: GCA_016161895.1. Taxonomy (NCBI): domain Eukaryota; kingdom Metazoa; phylum Mollusca; class Bivalvia; order Pterioida; family Pinnidae; genus Pinna; species Pinna nobilis. The sequence continues at coordinate 1,942 of JACSZP010031369.1, forward strand.
TATGACCGCTGACGGTTTTTGATTTAATATAGAGTCTACAACTTCCGACATTGATTTATATTCTTTAATGTTTCATGATGAATACTATTTATTCATAAGACACTACAAGCCGTGTAAGATGTCGGCGTTTTGATATTCTTTGTACTAGATTCCGTGGCCTAATTTTCTCATCGACGAGAATATATAAATCTTTCTTTAGTCTTCCCAAAACGAATCCACACTTTTACAGGACAATTTTGATAGATGAATGACACTACGCTACTGCAAAAATAATGTATTTCTCGGTCAAATATCTTCAAAACACAATGATTTAAGCCCGTTCGTATAACATAATCATTGATGTGTTTCTGTACGAGCCCCGTCTTCTTCACATTCACGGCGAGTTATACGTACCAACACGCAATCATCAATATCTGATGTATTGTATGTAGTAGACATACTTGTAACCTTGTCAAGAATGGGCAAAATTATTGGGAAGTGGAAACCTACATAGTCCTTTAGAAATCTTAAACGAAATTCATACACTTATTCTGTAGGTAAAGTTAGTTCAACGCCGCTTTTAACAAAATTTCAGTCATATCGTGGCAATTACCATGGCATACTGAAATTTAAATTTCCTATGGTTTTCTCTTATTTTTCTAACGCTAGTGTGAAAATTTTGCAATTTTACTAAGACAGTTTACATAGTTTATGAACATTAATTGTGTATGATTTGTTTTAAATCTATAAGATCTTATTTACAAAAAGAAAAAAAAACAAGAAAACAAAAGCTATATGATATCACCTAGAATGTGGAAGATATATGGTTCCTTTTTTTACATCTTCTTCCCCTTTTTTCATCTCGTTCAAGATTATTTTTCTAGATGTCCAAAAGACTTATATTTCAGTGACCTATAATGCTAAGTACATGTTTTATGTCCATCTGAACTGATCCTGTTGGCCGAGTAGAAAACAGAATGTTTAAATATTTTGAAAAACCAGGGACATGACAAATACCGGTACAATTCATTTGTATCGGTCGAATATTTGATATCTGAATATCCGGTAAACCAATTGAAGGATGAGAAAAATATATTAAGAAATGAATCGCGTAATATGAGCTTGACAGTTTTTGATTGTTATATTTTGGAATAAGTCTTCGTTGCATCAAAACTCCCTCAATTAGAAAAAAGGGAATAAAAACACATAAGAGATTATGCTTTACCTAAAGTAGCAAAAAACCTTCACTAATCTATGATTATGGTGAAATTTAATATAGATGATATAGATGACGACAACGACAGCGTCGATGATCATCATAAAAATGATGATGACCCTGTTAGTAATAATGGTAAAATTATGTTTCTTATCTTAATGACGGTAGTATTGATGATGATGATGATGATGATGATGCTGATGATGATGATGCATATGGTGTCGACGATTATTGCGGTTATGTTGCTGCTACCGATGATTATCATGATGCTGTTGCCGCTGCTGCTGCTGCTGCTGATGATGATGAAGGCGATGTACATTATATCAAACTAGCAATATGGAAACTTTAATTCTCTACCATCGGTACTACTTTTACATTACCCTACTTTTAGCAGTCTAAGAAACATTCAGTATTACCAAAGTAAGTATTCTATAATATTCCTTCTTTCAAAGAAAAAGTGTCTGTATATTTCTTTATTAGATGCATGATTCTTAAAAAGACAACTCATATACCGTAATTAAATTCCTACAGTATAAATAATGATAAGATTTTCCGAAACACACAAACTCTTAAAGTACATTGTGTAAGGCCTATAACTCTGTGTTTTCTTTTCAACTACTAATAGTATAATAGTAGCTGTTGCCACGTTAAAGAACTCTCCGTGCTCTTGTGCATAGACTAAATTTGTCGCCCTTTACCGGTACACGCTGACGTTTTCATATACAATGTAAGTGAAAGATTCTTGAGTGGGACGTTAAACGTTCCACTCAAGAATCTTTATATAACAACCATCTAAACAATAATTCAACAACGGTGTATGGAAGTATCAAAATTGCTGGTGGATCATTCCCAAATATTATTTTCTCTTGGATGATAATGTATTCTATGACTGAACATATATACAGTAAAAGTGGCTGCTTTTTATCTTATTACCAATCGCCTAGTATTCATAGTATTTACCTATCAAACACAGCACCTTGGCTTGTCAGGATTAGTCAGAATACAGCACAGAAATAATTAACACTTCATTAAAAAGCTATATTTTCATCAAGATGAAAGCGATAAAGCCATTTTAAATATTGACTTTGAAATGCAAGTAGACGTTTCTTACTGCGAAATTGACGTTGGAATCACGGTAGGTTAATTACAGATATACTTATCAAAGACAACTCACCTGGGGATCTGTGCGTGTTGTGAATCGTGTATAAACGATATAGCATAATTTTGGTTAAAAATCATATCAATATTACTGGAGAATTATAGATTCTGAAATCCTATCATCTTAAACTGCGTTTTTTATACCCATTCCAGAGGAGTCATGCAATAACAAGATCAGAAACACATTCATAACAATACGAAGTGAATTAAGATAAGATTACGGCTTACCTTAGTGAAATGTGAAAACATGTTACACGAATACGAGAGATGTTTAATGGAAAATAACGGGAGTAGCAGAACCTCTACGCTGTTTGTATTTAATGTCTCACTGAGGACACTCGATCTCACCCTTACGAGACGTCACTTACAGCCAAAGAAGGGCTTTTTATTTTGGCATCTCATCATTCTTATTACTTATGATATGACCCCCCCCCCTTTCAACCTTTCAGGGATTTGGGGTGATATTCTTGAGCACGAGCATTTGCAATGACTACTATTGCATCTTTTTTTTATTGTTGTTTAACGTCCCACTCAAGAATATTTCACTCATATGGAGACGTCACCGTGTGCCGGTGAAGGGCGACAAATTTGCTTGTGCTCGGCACTTATGGCCGTAAAGCAGGGAGAGTTCTTTAACGTGCCAACACCTATTGTGACACGGGACCTCAGATTTTACCGTCACATCCGAAAGACAGGGACGGCCAACCGCGGAGTGGCGCTGCGGGAATCGAACCCCGGACCCTTCGATTCGAAGTCGAACACACAAACCACTCGGCCACGGAGGTCCCACTATTGCATCTAAGATCAAGAGCACAGGAAAAGGAAATCGATATTTGACCAAACTTGTAGGGTTTACATGGAACATTTGCGATGGGTGTGGCATGTCATCAGGGGACGCTGACTCCTTCCGGACACCTGGTCCCACTCCACTGTGGATTTGCTATTTTATTCCACGTTGATACCGTTTTTATTCCCCAACTTGTCATATACTGTAAATCAAGAAATTTTCGCGGAGCTTTATTTTAGCGAATCGAGGTTCATGAAATTATTCGCGATACTATATTTTCGCGAGTGTGCATTTAAGTTAAGCGTTTGTGTTGTTTGATGCATGTTAATATCAGGCCAGTATATTTAGCGAGAACTTTATTTTGGCGAGTAAATGCTCTCGCGTAATTACGCGAAAATAAAATTCTCGCGAATAAAACTGGATTTACAGTACTAGGACTTGAAGTTTCGAACATCCCAAGGTACTTCTGTAATTTTATTATGACCGATGGGATGAGGGGGGGGGGCTGTCGTTGCTAAATTGTTAGTGTGTTCTTCTTCTGGTTGTAAGTTCTAGGGTTCGAATCTGCGCAGCACTGTGGTTGGTTCATCCTGTCTTTCGGATGCGAATGTAAAAACCGAGGTCCTGAGTCGCATAAGGTGTCGGCACTTTAAAAGAGCGTCATTGCTCTATGGCCATTAGTGCCAAGCGCAGACCAAATTTGTCGCACTTCATCGGCGTTGGTGACGTCTCCAAACAAGTAAACTATTCTTTAGTGGGATGTAACAACAATGCAGCCTATCAACCATGATGTGAGGGATGTTTGACTTACCGGCATCGACTGTGATACAGCACCTAGACTTTTCAGTCTCACCACAGAAGAAGGGGTAAAGTCAGTCGCCTCAGCCGAGATTCGTGAATCGAAAGTCTGATGACACAGAGCGGTATGGCGGATCTCATGTTATTTATGATAGAAACTACATTCAGTTTTCAATAGAGGAAAAAGTCACCTTGGTTTCCTGGTTAAAATGTTTGCCTTCTGAATGTGGTGACCTGGGTTCGAATCCGCATTGCGGGCTCAGTAAGACTCAATAAATACGGAGATACTGTATGTGTCAACACGCTTAAGAACCCTCGCTGCCCAGTGGCTATAAGTGCCGAGCATAGGCCAGATTTATTTCCCTTTTATGACATACGGTGACGTTTCCACATAAACGAACAATTTTTGAGTAGGACGTAAAGCAACAGTGCACACAACCAACTAATGCTATAGAGAAAACATAAAAGAAGAACATTTTTACTTTCATTTTGTATACATATACATGTATGAACTATTTACATAACAGAGTAAATCTAAGAAGAACTCGAAACCCTCACAGATAAACTCAATAACACTTTATCCAAAATATTACATTTACATGAAAGAGTGATGACGAAGATATCGGTCATGTTCTCGCTGATTTCTTGCATAACTTCAATATAAAGACTTGACTCTTCTTATTTTTCTGATTGTTATGAATCGCAGTTCATAAACTTTGTTGCCAGTCCGTTTAGGTCCATAGCCTCATTTACCTAAACATAACATAATTTAATTCTTAACTAAATAAGGAGACCACCTGTCACGTGTGACCACATTTAGATCTTCCTTTAGGAGAGTCTCTTACAACAGGTTTGACTGTACAACCAAACACAAGCCAAACATGAATATAACCAGGGCGCAAGATGTTATCAGAAAGTTGTTATAGCATTAAATATACTAGTATCTAACACTATAGCGATTGATGGGATACATATATATCAAATGACCCGTTCATTAAACTGTTTTCTTTCTCGCTTAACACACCAAAACCTTGTTTTAAATGAAATAATATGTAAGCAAAGTTCGTAGATCACTTAGAGCCTACTTCCGTTCAGCTGTCATCCTTGATAAGGCATTTAAAATAGATAAAGGGTCGTGTATGTCCAAGTAGTATTTCAGTTTGGTCAGCTGTTCTGAAAGAAATCATCAAGATAACTTAAGCCTATAGGATGTTGTTGGCCACAATATAATATAATATTCTATATACATGTACATGTATATGATTCGGTGTAATTACTGGAACAAATTAATCGTTGACCTAGGGTCAAGTCAAGATAGGTTATATATATATATAAAACATAAGTCTAACCTGTTTTAAGAGGCCAAACAAGGGGAGGAACAAAAGTGGTCACATAAAACAGGTAATTTAGATTTGAAGAAGAGAGAATGGATTAAAATGGATTAGAATGGATTAAAGCCATTTAAGACCTATACACTTAGGTCACATGACAGGTAATCCTTTAAATCCTCTTGGACAGGAGAGGGGCGGATCATAAACCCTTGGCTAGTGAAGATTGTCACCATGAGAAGTTTATTAGTTCTATAAAAGACTACTTTGGCTTCGTTCTCTCCAAATCTCTCACTAAATGCAATGATTGGTCCAAAGCTTTCTGTGTCATCCTGCTTGCATGTGACAGCCTGATCATCTTGAAATAGAATTGAGAAGCGTCGAGGGATTTGGTGGAAAACGATTCCAAATCCCTAAGTGGATGGGACCAGGTGTCCGGAAGGAGTCGTCGTCCTCTGTATGTATGCTACACCCGTCGCAAATGTTCCACGGAAACTGATAAAATGTCTATCTCTGTTGAAAATGTCGTATGGTCTTGATCTGCCTAGCAAAATATAGTCGATTGAAAACAACAATTTCTATTTATCCATATAGTACTGAGTGCCCAGTTCTTAACTTATGACACAAAAATATTACATTTAAGTAATTGTAACTTACACGTTATTCAACTTGACTCTATATCCGCAGCCTACATACTACAGAAAATAGACTACACAGACAAGTTTGGAATCCTTTCTCTTCAAAGTTATCTATTTAAAAGTTTGTTTGTTGCATTGTTGTTTAACGACCTACTCATATTTCTTACATGTATATGGATACGTCACGGTATGTCTGTAAAGGGCGACACATTTTGCATAGGCTCGGAACATATGGCCTTTGAGCGTGAAGGGTTCTTTAACGTGCTGACACCTATTTCTACATAGCACCTCGGTTTTTTTTTTACTGTCTCATCCGAAGGACATTGACAAACGTTCGATCCACAAATTCATCGTCAGAAGGCTAACACACTAACCACTGAACTTCGGCGGCCCCAAATACTTAATGGTAAATAACACTAGTATTCATTTAGGCCTACTTCACTGGTGCCGTATGTAGACTTTCATAATGATTCATCATCGGGACACAATCCAATGCAGGCTTCGCGGATTTTGGCCCGTGATATAATAATAATATAAAAAAGATAGCAAATCCATGATCTTGAAACCTCTCCTGAAACACAGCAGAATCAATCCATATTTCATGATAACTCTTCTTAGAGTACTTGTGTACCTCTCGGGTGATTGTCATATAAGCTGACAATCTATTTCAACTATTCTAAGGTATACATGTACACATTTTCTGAGATTCAAGTCAGAAGAGTTCCTGAATAGAGGAGGACAACTGCAACATCGATGTAGTTAAAATTCCATTCTTCCCTCGTCTGTTTCTCTTCTGTGTTGCGGTAAATAATAAAGAGCATGTGGTCATGTTTTATGACAGTATCATGACCTATTTCAAAAAAAAATCAATACACAATAAAAATTCATCGAAAGGGAATTATTACCGCTAGGCATTATTACCGCTATTCAAGAACAATATTCACTTCCTATTTACAAGAGTTTCTTACCCTTCCGGGGCAACTGACACCATCCCTGGTTTTAATAGGGCTCGTGTAACTCTATTTGTAGTTTTATGCGTCTTGTATGGATTACTGGGACCTCCGTGGCCGAGTGGTTAGCGTGTCCGACTGAGAATCGAAAGATCCGGGTTCGAGCCGCGTAGCGCCACTACGCGGTTGGTCGTCCCTGTCTTTCGGATAAGACAGTAAAATCCGAGGTCCCGTGTCACAGTAGGTGTCGGCACGTTAAAGAACCCTCCCTGCTCTACGGCCAGCAGTGCCGAGCATAGGCAAAATTTGTAGCCCTTCACTGGCACACGGTGACGTCCCCATATGAGTGAAATATTCTTGAGTGGGTCGTTCATCAACAATACCATACAATACGATGTATGAATTACTGGTTGTAGTATTGTCTCTTTTTTGTGTTGGACATGGTGTTGTCTGTTTTTCGAATTTCTCCTTGGTATCTTCGAACATCCCCTTTTTCATAATAATTGCGCCAGTTGTCACGCCAAAACCAAAGAAGCAGTAATTTCATTGGTCTAAAAAGGGTGATAACAAAAGGTTATCAGAACGTGACTTCAAAAAAGTTATGTTAGATCGGTTTCAAGGAATCGATACCTCTTCTGCTCGAGAATAAATCAAGAGAAAATGCCGTATATAATTTGTCTCAAATTTTTCTTTCATAACTTTTGAAATACATAGCTTGATCCCTCTTTTATTTGGGGCATTTTTTCGTCGAATGACAAAAGACGGCGCACTTCATTCTTCTGTGTTATCGTGGGTTCCCTAATAAATTATCTGACAACTTTTTTGTTTTTAAAATGATAATGAGCGTTTGGGAATTGATAATGGACTGTATGACATTTTATTAAGACAATTGAATGAATAGAAATTCCAAAGAAAAAGCATATAAATGCTGCTAACATGAGATACAAAATGAATGGGATATTTATAATCAGCTGGGATATGGGTAACATATACAGTGGAGCCTTGCTAGCCCGGACGTCTTTGTTCCCATGCAAATTATCCGGATGCATGATGTTGTTGTTGTTGCGTTGTTGTTTAACGACCCACTCAAGAATATTTCACTCAAATGGAGACGTCACCGTGTGCCGGTGAAGGGCGACAGATTTTGCCTCGGCACTGCTGGACGTAGAGCAGGGAGGGTTCTTTAACGACTTTAACCACTCGGCCACGGAGGTCCCTCCGGATGCATGAAACATCCGGATTACTGAAACAACCCCTCTATAATGACCAGTACAGATAAAAAAAAATCTGTTCCCAAAATATCTTGTCCAGAAGGTGGCGCATCCGGATTATTGATGTCCAGATTAAGGAGGCTTGATTATACAAAATCGTGCCTCCAGAACCTTCAAATAACATTGACCTCTACAAACATATTTTCAGTTTTCCAGTCTCATCATACATGTAGCTGGACAATTTGCTTGGGATAAAAAGTGTCCTGATTGATCAGGTTATTCGTATAATTTAGTTCAACAGACTAAAATCAAAGATGTCACTTGTCAGTAGACTCCAAAATACTGTAAATCCAGTTTTATTCGCAATAATTTTATGTTCGCGTAATTACGCGAGATCACTTACTCGCTAAATATTCTTATTTTAGATTACCATGCTCCATAAAACATAACATTTATATTTAACATACATACGCGCGAAAATATAGTGTCGCGAATAATAACATAGCTACCGATTCGCCAAAATAAGGTTCCGCGAAAATTTCTGGATCTACAGTTGACAAACATTTTCTTGAGTTAAAATAGTTCAATAGCACCTGTTCAAAACATTTCTTTACTTCACATTTAGCTTAAGTTCAATGACTTGTCAAATATCATTCATTCTAACTTCAACATTTAAAGAAACATGATATTCCGCTAACATTTTCAAATGAGAAGTCTCCTAATTGGGAGGTTTACATTTGAATTCAAGGTTATTGACAACAAACAATTGTTGAAAATAAAGAGGAATATGTACTCTCTTGTACATAATATATATACATACACTGAAAACAGAATATATTCCTTATGAGTTGTTTGACACGTATTATGTATAAAAAGATACAAGAATATGAACAAGTAAATTTATACACCATTAACAATTTCACTGGGTTATGAGACCAATCCCTAATTACACAATTGTCAACAGTAAGCAAGTTTAAATCATTGAATATTATAAGAAAGAATGATTACCATAGAAACCAATAATAATTGCTCTCACATGGCCCATTACTCACATATTCAACGACTTGATATTTGGGAGATCATTAGCCACACATTTGAATTATTTCTCATCAACTCAAAAACAAAAATACTTAAGTTTATCATTACAGTGCAAAACATTCTCCTTCTTCTACTTCAAATCACTGCTCTATCTACGTTACTGTATAAAGGGAATCAACGTTACTGTATAAAGGGAATCAACGTTACTGTGTAAAGGGAATCAACGTTACTGTATAAAGGGAATCAACGTTACTGTGTAAAGGGAATCAACGTTACCGTGTAAAGGGAATCAACGTTACTGTGTAAAGGGAATCAACGTTACTGTATAAAGGGAATCAACGTTACTGTATAAAGGGAATTTTTCGTCCCTTTTGCCCTCAGCGTCAAAAGGGCGAATTCATCATTGGGTGAATAATTTAAAACTGAAGTTTCATTGGATACAATTATGATGAGAACGGGCGAATTTACAGCGGGGCAAAAATGTTCGCAAGTGCACCAGGGCGAAAATAAACCTGTATACAGAATTCGCTACGATTCAGAACATAAAAGACCTTTTTGTGTCTCTACATCTTATGTAAGATGCTTTGTTTTGTTGATGTGCCTGTTTATCAATTAAAAACTGCACTTTTATCTTCAGAAATAGAATGTTGATCAATATTAAACCCTTCACCAACTTGTTGGTCTTCAACTAGAATTCAACATGAATATTTCTGGTTTTTGTTTGCTCTTGGTAATTTGTTCTATGTATTTGCTTTTTTTTCGTTTTTACTTGCTTTTTTTTTTCGTTTTTGCCCAGCCAGAATCTGAACTATTGTGAAATCTCTTGTATTGTATTATTGTTTAACGTCTCAATCACGAATTGTTCAATTATGTAGAGATGTCACCATGTGCAGGCAATGGGCCACAAATTTTGCTTAGGCTCCGCACTTATGGCCATAAAGCAGGGAGGGTTCTTTAACATGCCAACACCTACTGTGACACAGAACCTCAGTTTTTACTGTCTCATCCGAAAGACAATGACAACCAAAAGCAGTATGGCTCTGACTCGAACCCTAGGCCTCACAGTGACAAGGCCAACACACTAACCAAAAGGCCACGGTGGTCCCCACTGTAAGATGTATAGTCACTAGTGTCCACATGGTGACAATGACATTACATCACAATGAATATTGCATTTTCTAGAGATAAGAGTATTTATAGCCCCTTAAAATTCATACATTTCCAGTACATTTGAACTTGATTTAAAGTCCGAGGGCCCTTTACACAGAAAATTTATGATTATAGTCACCTGTAGGTTGCTTGTATTGTTGTTTAACATCCCCACTAAAAATTCTTTCACTAAAATCGAGATGTCAGGGCATGCAGGTGAAGTGCGACAAATTTTGCCTTTGCTAGGTACTTGTGTCTTTGTTGTTGCGTTGTTGTTTAACGTCCCACTCAAGAATATTTCACTCATATGGAGACGTCACGGTGTGCCGGTGAAGGGCGACAAATTTTGCCTGAGCTCGGCACTGCTGGCCGTAGAGCAGAGAGGGTTCTTTAACGTGTCAACACCTACTGTGACACGGGACCTCGGTTTTTACTGTCTCATCCGAAAGACAGGGAGGGCCAACCGGGGAGTGGTGCTGCGGGAATCGAACCCCGGACCCCTTGGCTCGAAGTTGAACACGCTAACAGATTGTTACATGTACTTCATTTCTTGAAATTATTTTATTTTTTGTCAAATACTATATATTAAGATATCACACACTTACCACTTATGAATGATTTTAATTGTAAGATTTTTTTGTGAAAAAGGCTGCAGCTCTAGATAAGGGGTACCTTTTAATATTGACCTTTTCTAGAAATCTTAACATTCAACCTCTATATAATAGCCACTCATCAACAAAGGTCACATTTGTGCATTCCCCTGAGTTGCCTCTATATGATAGTATGACTGTATTTGCATTATAATTTGTACTCAACAGGAAGTTGTTAAGTATTTCAAGGAAAAAAATGTTGAAATGAGTCAAAAGTTAAAATCATGTCAAATGCATTTAGATCAGGTACTGACAGGCCCATATGTTTAGTGTACAAAACATTTTTGTGATGTTATTTTTGCCTTTTACAATTCATCTTAGTGATGCAGACCTCATTTCAGATAAAATGAGAGTAAAGCACAGTTGGCATCTGATGAGGTGAAAATTGATGAATAGGCTACAAAGACACTGGCGTTATGTTGATGAGTGATTTCAATAACAAAAACTGCACAAATTCAGAGAATCGAGATGTGTCAGATATATACATGCACATCTTGACTTAGCAACAACATCTGAATAATGAGTGCTCAGGTATGCAAATATGCTAATGAGCAGTGATGGTTCTTTGACATGCTGACACCTACTGCGACCTAAAATTTTTTGACGACCTCATCCAAAGGACAGGAAAGGTCAGTTAAATCTGTAGTGCAGATTCATACCAATGACCTCATCCTTACATGGTTAAAGACTACACATGCGAGTAAATGTCTATGGCATGTAAGAGAGGAAATGATTACTTGAACAAGTACTGAAATCTTGTGCAACTCTTAGCTAATAACTACAGTACAATAATAAGCCAAAAGTGAGTCAACTAACATCATTTTCCCAGAGCTTTCTATGCTAAATGAACCTTTTTTCAGTAACTGTCACAAATCAATGCTATCTTCATATCATTCAAAATTTCACATATTTACAAGGAAATTTATTTTTCATCTTATTTTTGGTGTACATTTCCTTGAAGCTTTATCTCTCAGAGGCAAAAACTTTTCTTTGCAACGCGCATTTTTTTTGACGATGTGTGATATGAACAAAGAAGGAAATGATACTACAGATTTAGCTTTTCACATATAAAACACTTGCAGTTTTCATTAAAAGAATTTCACGCAGTCCAAACCAGTTTAGAAAGATAGCCTATATACTTTTATACAAATGTGCAAAATTTCACAAGATTTCATTAAATATTGAGTCAGATTAATTAATATCAATAAAAAAAATTTTTAACATAGAAAGCAATGGGAAAAATGACATTAGTTGCCTAACTTTTGGCACGTTACTGTAGACTCGTTTGCGGACACTGAGGGAGGGGATAGAAGGAGATCCCTCTCACTATGAAGAATGAGCTACAGATTAAACCAAACAATCAAATTCTAATCAATGAAAGTAATCTTCAAACACATACAGGTCTCGTGGTGATATTACTGTGGCTAATGATTTCAAAAACTTCTTTGAGTCTGATAATGAAATATTTTTACAACATGCAAGGGACCTTTTAAAATCACCTGGTTTTCTTTCAAATAATCAAATAAGTGATATCCCTGGTGGACTCAGATAAATACTTAAGAACTTCATCGTCGGGACTTTTAAGTTCACATATGGCCTTCACTTGCAAGACTCAAATAAGATTGCAAAACTGATAAAAACAACAAAACACACAGACATGGCAAATAATACATAACAATATCTATGACTAAAGATTTATTGTTTTGGGATAGCTCAAAATGCTAAGTAAAATTGTAAATCAACCATCTCATAATTTCAATGTGTTACATGTATGTAATTGATGTCAATTAGCATGTGTCTTCATAAGATTGAAATATTCACATAAGATACAGAGAGTTTTCACTTGAAAGAGAATCCCTCTCATAGAAATGCTAGTACCGATGGATAAAAATATCTGAAAATGTTCATGTACATCAGAAATGTAAGAAAATTTTGTATTTTTTATAGGAAAGAAAACATTCTTAACTGAATAACAAAAATCCTGATATCATGATTTTTCACGAAAAATAACATCTCTGCTCTCATAGCGGTTGACTTTAGCCGGTCACCATTAAGGTTATCTGGTAACTGAAAAGGTCCTGTAATCTCCATGGCAACAGCTGACAGAACTTAAATCTTGATTTACATAAGCTTCATACAATACCTCTGTCAGTGATTGGCCATAGCCTGTATATTGCTACTTTCCGCTGAGGAAATGTATGTTTACTACTTCTCATAAAAGACAACATTCTACTCTGACAATGTCATATGACCTTCACATCAATAGTTATACAAGACATGTCCACTTCTCTTTGATCGTGCAAAAAGACAAATTGAATGTCACTTGCCACAGAAACATATATGGTGCAACCCCTTTATGGTGCCACCTTCTAATATGGAAGATCCTGATATTACTGGGCTATTTCTCACCTTTTTGGGAAGGGAATTTTGTAGCATTTTAGCTCAAAACTGGGACTTTATTCACAATAAAATGAAATACCACTTGAAAATATCAGAGACCCCTAGTGACCATTTATGTTGATCACGATGCCAATTTACCTACATACTCAAGTTTTACTGCAACACATTGTCTGAATATTGAATCATAATTGGGATTTTTAGCAGAATTTTTTTGGGGGTTATCATTTGCCAATTTTAACATACCGGTAGTCCGTCCAATAGCGACTATAAATTTGGCAGAAAAAATGATGTAATAATTTGCCCTTATAGCTAGATGAAAAGGGGTAGGTTTAAATGATGCACGTTTAGTGTATGTTAAGTTAAGTTAATATTGTTTTCCGCCAATTTCAACAATATTGCTGTCATATCTTGGCGACGTTTAGTGTATGTATATACATGTATTATCCAATACCTGTACATTACCAATATGATGCAAAAACACAAACTCCACACATAAATCATACAGCATGTATATTCATCAGCTTTTTCAGTTTATATAAAATGGACTGATAAAGAGTAATCCAACTCTATTTAAAGTCGGGCGAGAGCACCTGGGTAAACTATCCAAGAGCAGGGAATTGGAAAATAAGACATTTGTTCTGAAAAATGTAGGGCAGATGGGTTTGGCACAAAACCAGTGTATAGACAAGAATCAGCCTACATTTCTTTTCGGGGGGGGGGGGGGGGGGGGGGGNNGGGGGGATGTAATTTGTGGATATATAAGGGCTTGGCAAGATAAAAGGTGGCAATATCAAGAGTGGTAAAATTATTTTAACAAAAAGTAAAACACGATGATGGGATCCAGATCTTCAAAATACTTAAAATTTCATTCAAGTTTGGATATTCATCACTTTGAGGAGTCCTCTATTGAGCGTTTGTTATCATCTGACTGCAATAAATATCAAAAATTGTTAAAACCACTGGCCAAAAGTTCCGATTCTGAGCTATGGAATACCCTTGTGGTCACAATAAATGTACTCGTGACGATTATGAGACCGTGGTAAAAACAACCGCAGTGAATAGCCCGAATCCAAAAGGTCTCCACATGAAGAAACGATGATATGCCTTTGACTCGTACATGAAGTCACACCATAACATACTTCCATATGCTTGAACTCTACATTTCTCTGATTTTGTTTGGACTTTTTATTTAACTTGCTAAAAAAGTACTGTCAAAGGAAAGGTAACTCTTGTTTGAAGCATTCCACAGTGACATTTTGAGGTCTTGTAATACATATACATGTCTGTTAAGTCTGTACAACATAGCTCATGTTGTAGCCAGTGCATGTAGAATGTCCCCCGCCTGATTCGCCACTGTTTCACCGTTACTCGTCAGGCTTGTGTTTAAGATCCCTCTCGGGGTTGAAATGCTAATATGACCAGATGAGATTTGCTGTGCTAATGATGTGCTCACTTGAGCTAAGTTAGCTGCCAGTGACGCTGTAACTTGACTGGATGAAAGCTGAGAGAATGTTGACGGGGTCGATGATGTATTTGGCGCTATCGCTATGGGTACGTGAGTAGTTACAGAATGTGATGTCGTTGAGGATGAATTCATATTTCCATTTGTCTTTTCCATGACAGTTTCGTCATCTGAATTATCTTTACCTCCCTTCACAAAGACTCCCCCGGACCCTCTTTGTCTGTTGAGGGCATGCCGATGGCGGGATTCATACAAGTATTTCTGAAAAAGAACATCATAATATATGATAATTATCAAATTTGACAGCAAAAAAGCAAAGCATCATTCTGAGAGAGTATCCCATTTTTTACTGCCATTCTGGAATTTTAGTGTTCACCACATTTAAGAAGTAATTCATATGAGGAATAAGTCAAATAATGATCACTGTGTCTGACACACAGGAGGTTGAATCTGTCTAAAAATGTAGATCTAGTGTTGTGTAATCTGTCTTGAGATACCACCACAAAAGCCATGGAAATGTGGTCATTCAAGACAGGTTGTCTCCCCTGACAAGTTTTATCCATATGGTTACTGAAAAAGATGTTTTTTCAGTGAGTGGTTTCTCAACATAAGTGCTCTCTTATGACAGTGGTCTCTCAAGATCACGGTCGGGCACCATGAAACTTGAGAATTGACTTAAGTCTTAGAATCTTGTCTCGTAGCAAATCAGAATTCAGGATAAATTGGATTTGAGAATCTTTTCAGACTTAAGCAAATTCATAACTTTTACGGTGCAAAGTCCAGTTCCATTGTTACTGCCTTCATGTCATTTCTGTATGTACCATGCTAATTAATCCAAGTTTTGAGGAGATATTAGCACTGCCTGTGAAGATCAACATTTGTCCTGCACATGGCACTTACATGTACCACCATTGAGAAGTGAGGGTTCTTTAATATGCCGACAATTGCTGTGAAACTAGACTTTAATTTTCACTGTCTCATTCAAAGAAAAGGAAAAGTCAACAGCCTTCACAATGGAGAATCAAACCAACAACCAAGCAATCAGCCGGCCAATCACTCATTCGGAGACGTCACCGTGTGCCGGTGAAGGGCGACAAATTTTGCCTGTGCTCGGCACTGCTGGCCGTAGAGCAGGGAGGGTTCTTTAACGTGCCAACACCTACTGTGACACAGGACCTCGGTTTTTACTGTCTCATCCGAAAGACAGGGACGGCCAACCGCAGAGTGGCGCTGCGGGAATCGAACATGCTAACCACTCGGCCTGATGTCGAACACGCTAACCACTCGGCCACAGAGGCCCCTCTAACAACTTTAAGCATGTGTTCACCCATTCATTAAAAAGGTACTCATTTTTTTTTATTATCAAAGTAATTTTTTACAATCCTCGACAGTCCGAAGTAGTCACTTAGACATTATTCGAATAAACAGAGGTCAATAATCAATCTTTCCGTAAAATCTCCAAATCAAAGAGGTAGATACGTGTACTCAGGTCACATGGCCGACATTCATCTTAATCAATTTTTCCTTAATACTGTAAAGAGATTTTATTTGAAAATGCTAAAGTAGAACCCTGAATGGTATCTCAAGTTCTTGTTGTTAAATTCCCCACTCCCAAAATCATTCACTCGTATGGCAACTTAATGAGTTTTGGAGAAGAGTTTCAGCCAAAGCTGTGCACTTTGAGCTTTTGGGCAGTGAAGAATCACTGTCTTTAATGTGCAGACATCTAAGGAGCATTGGGTTTTAACATCTCATCTGGAGGACAGGAAAACTCTATCTCAATTGCTGAGGCTCAAACAAACAACTTCACAGTCTAAAAATTCGACCATGGAGCCAGGATAGCTCTGGGTACTTTAACCCTTTCAACCCCAAGTATCAGAATGGTATGCTCTATTCCATTTTACTGGACCAGTCTAAATCGGTCTGTGGTGTTGAAAGGGTTAATCCTCTCAACCCTACAGACTGTAATAGACTGGCCGAACATAACAGAAGTGGGCATACCATTATGTTACTTAGGATTGAAAGGGTTAAGAAGAAAGTGTTGTATTGACCACCACCTACCTGTCTCTCTTTGGGTATTCTTCCAGAAGCTTCCAGTTTAGCTCTGGCTTGTCGGCGCTTCAGTATGCGGTGATACTGCTTGGCATTGACGTACAGCGGCTCCTCTCCGGTGTCATTTGACTGAAGGAAAAAAATCGACAAAATAAGTAAGAAAACGAAAAGGCTTGATTGGCCATAATTGGGGGGACAGATGCAATCTGAGGTGACATTTATTTAGGAGGTGTACATATACATGTATTGAATAAAACAAAAATTCAACACAGAAAAATCTGGAATACACCTTACTTCTACACACAAAAATGTTTTGGATTGATCCATAATATGAGGATCACACCTTCAAGGAACATATATTTCTTAAGTCTTAGACATGAGTAAACTCTTAAATTGAATGGTGCCCTGCTGCGTTTACAATTTATCACTTCCATTTCAAAATCCCAATTTTCCAGAAACAAATGCTATTTTGGAGGGTAATTTCTGCGACAGCTTACTTCAGTTTTTAAAACATAAATTCAGGGGCCACAGTGGCCTAGTGGTTAGTGTGTTTGAATTCAAATTGAGAGGTCCAGGGTCCGAGTCCTGTCTTTCGGATGAGGCAGTAAAAACCGAGTCCTCTGCCACAGCAGGTGTTGGCACATTACAGAAGTCAGAACCCTCCCTGCTCTACGGCCATAAGTGCCAAACATAGGCCAAGTTTCTTGCCCCTTCACTGGCACACATTGACTCTCCATATAAGTGAATGATTCTTGAGTTGGACATTAAACAACAATACAACATAAATTCCCGATTAGTGGGCCCACTTACTTTCTTAAAGAATACATAAATTGTAGAACATTTTACTAGGAACAAATGGTTACCTTCTTGTAAGGTTTGGAAAATAACCTTGATCCATATGAAGTAACAAGACTCAATTTTCAAAATCTTATAATCACCCTTTTGGACCCTATTTACATTTGATCAGTTGCATATGGCATGCAAACCTAAATACTACAGGAATTTTTATAATACAATTGATGAAGATCCCTTCTGTATCTTCGTAGGCAAATCATTATTCCAGTTTTAAAACATGTCTCTAGGTAAACCTTCAGATATCTTTAACCCTTTCAACACCACAGACCGGAATAGACTGGTCTAAGACAATAGAAAGAGCATACCATTCTGATACTTGGGGTTGAAAGGGTTAAGGACACCACAATTTATTTCCAAGAAAACAAAGCTGTACCAAGCTATATTTTGATGACTATAGATATGGGAATGGGATCCGAAATAAATATTACAATTGGGAAAAAAATAGCATAAGAGAAAGAGCCAATTCCAAATGATAGAAAAAAGCTGTCACTTAGAGGCAAAGAGAAAACATGAGCACGAAAACTGAATCTTTGAATCAAAGCGATCAGATGAATTTCAAAGGCTTGTAAAATACATCAAACCATGAAACACCTAATAGTAGGTAGCAATTTTAGAAGTTTCCTTCCCTATAGTATGACTAGTTTCAAAGACACCCTCTAGTATGACTAGTTTCAAACAATAAAGTTAGTGTGTGTGTAATTTTTTTTCCGAAGCTTCTATCATTATAGTGACCAGGTCCTGGTAGACAAAGTGATACTTACGACAGGCAGCTGTTGATTTACTTGTTGTGTAGGTAAGTTGATTACTTGAATACCTAAATAAAAAGTAACGGAAAATAAAATGACCACTCCAAATATGTGGCAGACATAAATACATTATGAGTTGCAACTTTTTCAACATTGGGTATGGTATGGTATTGTTGTTTAACGTCCCACTCAAGAATATTTCACTCATATGGAGACATCACCGTGTGCCGGTGAAGTGCTACAAATTTTGTCTATGATTGGCACTGCTGGAGGTAGAGCAGGGAGGGTTCTTTAACGTGCCAACACCTACTGTGACACGGGACCTCGGTTTTTACTGTCTCATCCCAAAGACTGGGACGACCAACCACAGAGTGGTGCTACGCGGCTCAAACTCGGATCTTTCGATTAACAGTCAAACACGCTAACTACTCGGCCACAGGGGCCCCTTTCAACATTGGGATGAGAAATAAAATCACAGAAATATTACGGCCAAGGCAACTAAAATCAAACATCATCAAGGTATCAAGCTGATTCTTTAGAAGGGTTTAAACTAGCCCAAGGCAAAATAAACAATTATATGCTTTTCTAAAATACAAAAAAAATTTAGCAATACAGTCTCAGAGAATTTGCTGTTAATAGTAAATTTAGTTTCCTATTTTTCGATGTTTTAATGATTTATGCTCATATCTTTTATTATTCAGGCTGACTGATAGATAGAGAACTATATTGCCTGTTAAAAAATTTACTAGTCACAGACCAATGTTAATACCAAGCCCTGCCCATGTGAACACCATTCTCTTACTATCAAACCCTTCAGTGCCTTCCACCTCAGTTTCCCCTTTGAGGCCCCAATTACAGTAGATTCCGCTTAATTGCATAGCCTATTTGTCAGAAGAAATTATGCAATTAACCAAACTATGCGATTAACCGATTTTCAAAAGAAAAGTCAAAGAATCAACTTCAG